>JACEGR010008711.1:0-33946 GCA_014170235.1 Listronotus bonariensis
AAAGTTATATTGCCAATTGAACAACAGTCATGTTAATGTAAAATGGTTTGCTCTGAATACTCTTCCTGTCGCATGAATGGTGAACCCGGTAGTTATATTAGTCTATGATGGTTATTTAAACGATGGCAGCCTTAAAATAGATCATGGTGGTTAGCCTCAACGTTCGCCTGAGCCGTAAGAAATACTATTGATCAATAAAAATCCCGAAAAGGCACAAAGATTTATTGTTTCTTCGAAGGTTTACATTACCATCACGTATGAAATTTAGCATGCTTCACATCTCTGCGCATTTAACAAATTATTATTACTTCCTCAGATAAATGTAAAGAATGTCAAGTTAGAAGTGACATGAATCATATTTTTAATGTTGTACATGCTGAGCATATTGATATATTTCAGTCGTACCCTTAATATCAAAATGTAAAGTTTATGCCCTTAAACAATATTTTTACATGAGGGTGAAAGAGAGATTGTTGTTATTTTGAAACAAATTTCTTAAAACATGCTTCAAAATGCTTTTCTTGATATATTGAATTTGTGATTTATTTTGTGGAAAGTCCCAGATGGTTCGGAAAACATTTAAAGACATTGAGGTTTTTTTTGAATGTAATAATGCTTGTCATTTTTGACACACTCTTTATATAAAAGGTATAAATAAATAGTTCTTTGCTCACAATTTGCACACTTGCCTTAAAAAACTTTTTGTTTAATATTAAATGATCATTTATTGAGCTAAACAAAGCTGTACAAAGAAAATTGGTTTCACATTTTTTGTAGACCAGAATATTGGGTAAAAAGAAAAAGTAGTTGTTTCTTTGCCCGTGTCGTATCGAAAGAAGCAAAACTGCAGTTGTAACGGGAACGCCAATTTGTTCACAGGTTAATACTCTGTTAAATATCTTACCTGATACTTTTCTTTTCGTACCAAAAATTTAGAATACATACGCTTAAAACAAAATGCTATCATAATACGGGTTACAAAGATAGCAACTTAATTTGTTCGAAGGTTTCATCCATTTAAAAATCAATGTAATGATTTCGTTGAAATGGTTTCAAAACAATATGCAACACACGGTCGTCTAAACTGTTAAAGAAACCTTCAAACAAATTCTTTCTACAGTTCTTAGTTACATCACCTTTATTATACAATATAAACATATTAGGATTTATTATTTTATGTATAATATGTGCTCTTAGATTTAAATAACTTTTAAAGTCAATAAAATCAAGATGTTTAGCAAATTTTAGATTGGGAAGAGTATCCTGAAATAAAAGTTAAGGCGTTCAGATTTAACAAGAGTTTGTATTATCCGTATAATACTTGAAGATAGCCGGTACGATGGCCATTTGAAAAAACTCTCTTATTCTTTTATTTGTTTCTCCTTCTGTTTTTTGACAAGTCATCGTAAATTTCCACAAAAGGTAATGGTAGTAAAGTCAGCTTGCAAAGATCAGAAATTTACATAGCGCTTATCAGATTCAATATGCTCAGAGAATACATGGTTGCATTTAAACATCACTGTCGGATCACTATTATAGACGCCACATTTACGAGGGCTCGTGCGGTGGTCGAAAAGCCGTATACTCGTGGTGAGCGGTGCCGGATGGATTAGCCAACATTGCGTTTCAGCCTTTTATTCTTTCATTCCTAATTTGCTTTTCTGCAAACAAATTTTAGTAATATTTAGAGCTATATTGTTAATTGTACCCTATTATTAATTATTGTATTACCACTTAGAACGGAGAAGTTAACAAAAGCCGATAATTTATCGGCAAGTTCGCCGGTGGCTCGTATTTTGCCGAAGAAAGATACCTCTCAGCATGCCGAAAATATGCTGGCTTCATGCAGTACTATGCCGAATTATTTCATTTAATAAATAATTATCCGAATGGTCTGAAAACTCCGAGGCCTCGAGCTTATTTTATTTATTTGTATTTTTCACGAATTTAAAACAGATCATTTACACGTCATTTCTTTTTCCTATATTTAGTATTCACACACAACATCACTTCAGATTATCATCATTCGAACATTAACAGAATGGTTAATCAGACGACAAATAGACGCCATTATTATATTTTAAATTTGACTATCAGATATGACGGGCGTCGAATTTAGTGAATGTTAACAGTTACTCTCGGCCAGTAATTCACCACTGCGATTCTAGAATGATCATAAAAAGCCCAAAAATAGAGCTGTCAGCCGACAGACCAAGATGTTGTATCACCACAGCGCCAGTAAAGTGTAAAAACAACAGAGCGCCACAAAAAATCATTTTGACAGTTTGGTGATTTTCTTGTTTGAAGAAAATAATGAAAAGATAAGAAAATATTGAATCGATATTGTGTCTACAAGTCGAAATAACTCAATATTTTTTTGACATATTTGCACAAGTTTCCTCAAATCAATGCATACATATGCGCTTTTCTCCTAATATCTACTTAATTGATGATGCTCATTTAATAGGTGTTCTCCTTACCAAATTAATAATATTTAAAAGGTAAATTATTTGAATAAATATTTTTTTTGTCAGTAAAATATACAGATAATATTATTAAACTGAGCAGGTACAGCTACATAATATGTATTGTTATACAAAATTTTGGTGGTCAAACATACTTGAAAATGAATAAAAAGTGAAATAAATATTTTTAAATATTCAAAATAAAGGCCCAATTAACTGGTTTCATAAAAGTGCAGTTTTTAAAATACCAGTTATATCGTTCTCTATATGCATAAAAATATGTTACTGATATTTAAAAATACTTTCGTTACAGAAAATTACCAGCTAATGTTCCGTTAAACACAATACAATATATTAAAGTCACACGAGTGTAAAATTCTGAAGTTTTAAATGAGCACCTCAATTAGCACAAATTTCACAAATATGATCGCTCGATTTGCAATATCATTGTAAACCTTCAATTAGTTTGGTGAAATACTCGGCTACCAGCATCTCCATACCGTCTCTTGCCTGGAGAACACGTAACAGTAAGGAGTTTTTCCTTTCATTTTGAAGAATGATGACTGCTTATTGCGTCATTATTAAATACTTGACCTGTTTATTTTTAACTGTCGACAGAGGGCACCATAATTACTATAACATCAAATTTCCACCTCTTAATAATTTTTGATGATAATACTTAGCCATGCTCAATAATTGTCAAAACAGAAAGTTGTCGCAACTTTCTAGATAATAAACTTCATAATATGCCCATTTGTCATGCTGTCAATACAAAAATTGACATTCAACTTAAAACACAGCCACAGCCGGTGCAGCTTAACAGATCACCCCCGTGAACCCCTGTATGTGCCTGGGTGCCTAATCACTTGTTTGCAAATTTGGTAAAAATTTTCAATTATTACTTGCTGAAAGCAACACACATTATTAGCAAGAAAAATTAATGCATGATCAAACGAGCTTAAAGGTATTTGTTAATTGTGAAAATTAAACAGCGAACTATTTTTATAATAAAAAAACTGTACCCTGACTTACTTCGTATAACATTACTTATTAGCCAAAATAATAATATTGAAGTAAAGTTACACAGTTGTTTACAACAGTTAAGTTTGTAATAATCAAAAATAAAATTACTGGCATGCACCGACGAAACATGGAATGGCATCTCAATATGGAATACAATGCATTTCCTGGGCCGAAACCACACACGTTATTATCCCTTATGCCCATTTGCGAAGTAGAGCAGGTAAACACGCCGTAGCGCACACGCCAGCAACGTCTTGTTTCATCGCTTTCTCGATGTTTCTAAGGTATCTTAAAATACGTAGTTTTTTTGTACAAAGCGGCACGAAATGTCGTTTTCTGAGCACTTTAAGATAACAGCCTGTTGTGTATTTATGGTACTGGATTTTATTTATTTTCTTAAATCACAAAATAATAATAAAATAGTCGTCAGGAAAATCTGTAATATGTTATCAGCATTATATACCAAATGGGACTATCCATAATCAAGTTCTTCTAAAATAAAAAAATATTTGCCATTACTCTGTGACAAACATGTCCGCTTAACCATGATAGACGAGCCTACACCTTTTCATAGTGCTTGTTTGATTTGCTTAAAAATAATAACAAAGCTCTTTAATACAGCTAGGTTGGCCACCACTCGCAGTACCCTTATCCATTGATATAAAATAAGGTATTTTATTTTAAAAAATACGTCACTTGTGCTGCAACTCTTGTTTTTGTTTTAATGCTTTTGAATTAGATTAATAAATTCTACGGAAAAAATACACGAAATGAAATATATCCGGTTTTTTAAAAAGGACAGGAAGTTCAAAATAAGGCTTGTTTACTTGGCAAATGAATAGTCCTGTATAGAATATTTGTTTTCAACATAATGAAGAAATTGTAAAAACGAAACAGCTACCGTGGGGCGCAGGGGGTTGTTCCCGATACATATGTCCTAGTCGTGAGTACCGACAGGCCGGGCGCATGAAAAGGCTCTTTACGCAGTATTTGATACCATCATCATTGCTGTATTGCTGTTATGTAAACGGTTCTCGAGTCCAGCGTACGTAAGGTACGAGATACACCCGCTGGTAGACACCAGTGCCTGACCCAAACAGCTAATTTAGCCAGACTCTGTTGCGGTATTTCAAATGAAACAAGGTATTGCATTTTCGCCAAAGCCTTGCCGGTTCAATAACACATTTCAAACACCAGCGTCCCGCTCATTACTATTATTTACAGAAATAAGAATCAGCAGTTGTCTTAAATATTTTACTAGAACCTTAGATAAACATTGTTAAATTTGTCATGCATAGATATTACTAGTTGTCGTTTTGTTTGACTCTGTTAACGCTGGTAGACGTGCTTGCTGCAAGCGGATTTATTCAGCACGCACTTTTACGGAACATTTTTTGTGTTCGAACAATATTATCAGCCACATTTTAGCTTCAGGTCTGATGGTTGACCCAATAAGTGGATACCGCGCATGGGAGCAGCCAGTCAAGTTGCCATTGGTCAGCAACAAACTCTGACTCAGCCATCAGTGAAGCCGATGCTTGTGATTGTTAGGCTGCATATTTGTGCCTTGTGTGCCTGTTTCACTTTACGTAGACCTGTAAAGTTATAGATATAAATTGATGAGTCAGGGGAATTGTGAGATTTATGGTTTTTTTATCAAATTATTTTAATATTATTTCGTTAGTTTTTTTTTAATAAAAACAAATTCACACTTTATCTAGATTTGCTTGTAAACAAAACATATACATCCGCAAACACACGAATATCTGCCGGAAAATGCACAATGAACCAATAGAGATTTTCAAACACCTTCATCTGAAAATGTTGAATCAGTCTGACAAATGATCGCTTCAAAAGTGATTAATAGTGACAAAAATTACCAAAGCCGAAAAAGTCAAAAAGGCTCAAAGCTTCAAACACTAAAAACTTCTAATAATCGACCTGTTAGCACAGAGGTGTTTGGTTACAACTTTATTAATTTTACGAAAAGAATTTAACCACTGATATTACTTTCAGCAAATTTTATGTTAAGATATAGAAAGATCAAGGATTTTTCTGAGACCAGAGCTTTGAGCTTGCCAAAGTATTTCTCAAAGAACAGCAGTTCAGTATCGGTGGAAACCACCTCACGTTACTCTCATACCTGGCATGCAGATACTCGAATGGTCGGGATCACGCGGGCGAGAAACTTACCACGCTTTTCTGCAGCAGTACCCAGTAATAATAACTTGCCATCATGTACGTCTTCTGATCAAATAGGATCAACATGTAAATTCAAAATTTGTCAGTTGGTTAATGCTATTTTTATATATTTTCTTTGTAATATACATCTTCTGCAGCACCACTATGCTGCACTGCACAAAGTTTAGTTACAAATAATTTTGTTTGTAACGCAACGTAATTTATATGATATTTTTTCTCTCATTAATTACCCCATCTAAGAAATCTTCATCAAATAGATATTTAATACAATATTGTTAATATCATCATTGTGAGACTCAGCAAACCACACACTTTGCTTTCATCGCCCATGCAGTACTATCAATAACATGCTTCTTGAATAGATCGTCGTATGAAAGGCGCACAACTCCCGCCATTCTCTTCGCCTGTTACTTTTCGAAATCTAAGATTGATCCTCTACCCCGTTCAGCCTCTGATGTTATTCACGCTGCCGGTTGTTACCGTTGTAATTGTTTACCTTTATGCCGGTGTCCACGTTTTTGCGTCTGGTAAGCGAATGGAACCTCAGAGTTTTTTTAAATATGTTTTTAACACGGAAAATGTTCCGATACTCTTATTTGATATAAATGATTAACGTAATTTATCATTTAATTGTAGTGTATATTTATTGTCACCATTAAAGAGAATAAATTTTGAATTCTTACTTTAACATTTTGTTGAGCATCTGCCTCGAAATTCATTCTCCTCTTTGAAAATGTTTTGCTCTTTTTTGTTATGTAAACAAAAATAATATATTCTATATTTTATACTTAATGTTATACAAAAATTCTTAGTGTTCCCGAAGAGAAATGAGCCGAGCAGTAGAAAACGTATTTTCTAACATATTGAACTATAAGCCTCCCTATTGTCATCACCCAAACCGGCTGCTGAAACACTTGAGGTACTTTCTCATGGTTGCTGGGACGTAGGAGTCATCACACGAGCTGTTTTTCACAGTGCACATGGGTTCACACACATCATTTAAGGCTTTGCGAAAGTGACTTTGTAATTGTTTGAAAGATTTAGTCATCCATTTTTGTAGAAACAAAATGGCATCTTCTTGATACATGTTCTGTTGTTATTTGTTTCGGTTATTAAAGCGCCCATCACTCAACTCAACATTGTTATTGCGACGGTCGTGCGTCTTCTAAAACGGCCTAATATATAGGGGTGTCTCCATTAAAAAGATGATAAAGAAGAAATAAGCAATCTAGTTGCTGTTATTTGTGAATTTTTTAATGTCTTGTGAACACTAGCAGTATAACCAATATACAACCAAAGGCACAGTTTGGGTATCAGTTTCTCAGTAATTTTAAATATGGAAATGTGTGTGTCAAATAACGTACCATTGGGTGTATCCATGCTTGAATTCATTATACTGCAAAATAGGGGTTACAATTAAAAATTGGTCTTTCTGCCATAACTTTGTGGGACATCAGGCAACATTGTATCACTTTGGGATTTAAAATGTACAACCTTAAAAAAATTTTTGTCACAGTCCAACAACAAATATACAATTTTCCCAGACACTCCATTTTCATCAAGATTACTTTGAACACGCACTGAGGCGACTCATTGATATTCCCGTATACCGCGGAATTTCCACCCTGAAGTATAGTTATCGCTTCGATACCTACTCTGTCGTCAGACATTGGAGCGACAGTTACGAGCGTTGGCTGCAGCAGACGCTTCACCAACTTTCGTTACAACAGTTAGTTCGTGTTCGTTTCCAAATTAAATATCGTCAGCGTAACACTGGGTTTTTGCCGGTTGCGCCCAAGCACGTTTTGCCGATGGAAATCTTGCGCAGACTCGTTGAATGTCTATAAAATTACCGAATGTTATAGATAACCATTATTTCAGCTCTGAAAGCACACGTCATTGAAGAAGAAATGATGGTAAACTGAGTGTGCCCGGATTATGAGAATCTAACACCGCGTCAATTAAAATGTTTACCATGTTTTGCCAGGGCATCGTCGCATTTTGCCGCGACAAAATCATTACCGTCAGAAACTCAAAATCGACCGAAAAAGGGGTCGATTTGCACTGTCGATATAAGACGTTCTGATTATCGATTTCAAAATCCTTGTTCACCGTACCAGTGAGATAAGGTAGTCTTACCATATAGCATGGAATACCGACAAAACGTTAAAATACTGTCGGTTCAACGAGAACAATTCTTAATGTTGTCACCAAGAAAGATTGTCATCGCTTCGGAGATCGGCGAAAGATGTGTCAGCCATAAATCGAGGGAGCGCAAATTCCTCGCTCACGTGGCAGAAGTGTACGGTTGTACTGACGCCTACTGTGAATAGAGCATGACCGCCGGTTAGAAACAAACAAATATTCAGCAGTTGCTGAACATCAACACAAATCAACGCTACAATATTAATGCAAAGGAACCAAGGTCTTCTGACGGTTCGCGTTTCTATGTTATGTGCTTCATCTATTGAAATACATTCTGGTCACTTCAATAGAGCATCGGTCGGCTACGGTCGCTAATTGATAACAGACATCACACGGCGGGCATATAAACCCCCTTTGGGATCCAGAGCCCAGTGCTCTCCCATTCGCAGCTTCGTTGATGCCTGCACCGACTTATGAAACGTCGGTAAACGATTTTAATTTGACGCGGTCCAAACTCCAAGAACCAAGATTCTCAGTTGGACAAGGCCGCGAAAGCCTGTTCTCGATTATTTTTTAGATACAAAGCATTGCTTAAACATGCCTCTTCGTACTTAAAACATCCATATTGCCCTGCTCAAGAGAATTGGTGATAGTCGTGAACTATAGTTCAATGGGTTGAATATTGCCGCACAACACACCACAAAAGGGGTTTATTTTTATTTTGATAGGTTTTGCGTACTTTTGCGTATATTCAGCTAAAGATTAATAGTTTGGTCAAGATCAGACAGTCAGACAAGGCAACATATAGAGATATGTCCGTGTGCCAGTGACAGCACGTGGCCGGGCAATCATATACATGCGACGCTCGTTACATATAGTCTATCTTCTGTTTCATCTGGGTCGTCTAATAAAGAACAGGTAAAGTGCGAGTAGGCGTTCGACTCGAGGGTTAATCGAGTTTGTGACGGTCGACTTTATCTTGCTTCAGTGCTATCGGGAACAGCAGCGGTAACGTGTGGTTCTTGTGCAGAAATAGCAAATTAGTTTCGTAATATGAGTATAAAGAACAGGCGTTGCACCGGCGCACAGGTGAATGCGCAATATCTATGAAGAGCACTCTCATAAAACTCCTACAGCTTTCACGTATTTAACACTTAGTTTGACTCTCATTAACATATAAGGGAAAGAAAGCCTTTTATAATGCCCGGTTATACGTCAACTATTACTTCGTTTCCAGTTGGTCACCTTTTATTGGTTTAGACTTAATGGTTGTCTTTCGATATTATTAAGCTTAAAATAAACATGTTTGTAAACTGGCAAAATAGTTTAAAATAAACATCAAACGCTTGAGGTCACGTTGAAGGAGAATACAAAGTCAATAATCACAAAGGATCATCAGGTAAGACGTGGCTCCAGCTGTTTACAAAAACTTTAAATTACGCCTCAGTTCTAGGGAATAACTGCCATTTAACTCCTGCCTCTGGGTCTCAGGCTAACATGCTTTTTCCGGAATAATGTGCTTGTGTGGGAAAACTTTTGTTAATCTATATATATATATATATATATATATATATATATATATATATATATATATATATACATATATTTAAAACGTCAATTTTTTAAAGGTGTCTTTAAAGTTGTTGCATCGTCAAACCACATTTTTTGAGAAAATTCATAATTTACAATACATATTGTCTATCTTTGTTATAAAACTGGTCTTTGTTTTCATCAGACAGTAAATGCAAAAACACCGAGTAGGTACAACTTTATTTGCCGTGTTTACCTGCTGGTGCATCTGTAATTAGCGGAACATAACGTGTTTGTCACATTTGACTTGAATATACCTATTTCATCTTTAGAACAGTAACAATATTTCGAAAACCGCAGATTTGCCTGATGTGAAACACCAGTATTTAGCGAAGACGTTTTAAATTAATTCAAGGTAACATTAAACCGACAGCGGCTAAAAATGATACAGTAATATATGGTCATGAAGCAGTTTTCAGCATGACACCAATGTGGGACCACCACATTCCGTATCTTTACCTATATTAGGGTATAGCAATAAAAAGAGAAAAGATGTTTTTTATCCCATCAATACAGGGTGCTCAGTAATACCTGACGTCTTTAATAATTGGGGAAAATTCTTATGGCATATGTTTAAACTTTTCTTTAATTGAAGGTGTTGCAAATATTTACCTGTACAGCCCAGAAATAGTTTTTATTTATTTTTATAATTAAATAAACATGTTCCAAACAAAATAAATTTAAAATATTCTTTTACTTCTGACACTTGAACCTTCCATTGTTAACTTTGGGATTAGAGGCTTTGAAAGAACATTGACGAGTTTTTCCGGTTAACCACCTGGTCTCAATACTTTATGATTTGCCGAGAATAGACATATCGAGCTTTATTGCCAGGCAGTAAGCGTAACGCTTCTTCATCGCCGATGCTGAAAGACGAGAGGGGAGGATTTCTTGAGCTTTAGCCAGCTTGTGTGGTCTGGTGGCATGTTGCTGCTGGAGCCAGGAGATGTTCACATACTTTTTATTCAGGCAGAGCCTTATGGACATATCTACAGCAGATCTTTCCTTCACTTCACACAACTGGAACAAGCCCTGGAGTTTCTAGGTGAGTCCCAGATCGTTGCTCTTGGATATATCCATAAAGTAACATACCTACGGATAAGAGAATCCATGGCATGCTAAAATTTTCGTACACGCTTTGGCGTCCGGCTCAGCTCTGCCTTGGCGGCCAGCTTGCATGTTGCCAGTTTACACTTTAAATGCTGTAAGTCGAAGCCTCGCCTCCTCGCCTCGTGTAACATCAGCGGTGGCGAGACACGTAAGCTTACTGCCTGTAGCCAAGCGACGGCGTTTTAGCATTTTCGGTAAAATCATAAAGAATATTATTTGGATAAGGTGAGTTGTATTTGTCTTTAAGTTAACCGGAAAAAAACTCGGTGAACATTTAACCAAAACATACCTATATCCAAAAGTTGATAATAAGGAAGGGACAGGGCGTCAAAGTAAAAAAATATTTTAAATTTGGCTACTTATTGAACATGTTTGGTCCCTAGACTATAAAATAAATAAAAACTATTTCTGGGCAATATTTTTTAAATTATAAATAATTTTTTAACACCCCGTAATTAAAAAAAATAAAAGTTTAAAACATATGCCATATAAGGTTTTTTCCTAATTATTATTAAAGAATCACCCTTAAAGTTTGTCGGTTGAGTTACTGGACACCCTGTATATTGATAAGTTTAGAAAAAGCGTAAAAGCTCTTTTATTTGCTACCCTTTTCTTATAAGGGTAAAAATTTTTAGGTTAGTTAGTAGTGGGTCCACATTTAATTCATACTGAAAGCAAAGAGTAAATATCTTTTAACAAGAGATGACACTCGACGAAACTTCAAAGGATTTCGCCGACTTCTCCCATTGGCCTTGAGCCATATTTTCGGACGCGCCAATGTTGCCGGCATTACTTGCTTACGTTGGTTTTTAAAGAATTTGTGTTGCTTGCCATTTCTTTGTCAGTTTAATATTTTTACCTTAGTTGAGATTTAAAACGTCTTTATTTGCTCTGATTTATGTGATGATATGAAAATATTGTGTAAGATATTAAATAACGCCATATTGATACTGGATGTTTCACATCTAATTAAAATCTGCACAGTTTTTTACCAGTGAATATTCTTTACTTGTTCTAAAAAGGTAAAATAGGTATATTAAGGATTAAGGGAAATAAACACTGATAATGACAAACACGTTATGTTCCGCTAATTTTTAAGATACACCAGCAAGTCGGCCACAGCAAATAAAAAAGTTGTACCCTTGCAGTTGAACATTTTTCATTTATTTACTATCCTGTTAAGAAAACAAAAAAAGATTAGTTTTTATAACAAAAGATAGGCAAATATAGTATTGTAAATTGTAAGGTTTTTAAAAACCATAGGATCAAAAAAAAATTGTGAATTTGTGCAGTACAGCTCTTTTAGAGACCTGCTAAAAAAATTGGCGTTTTAAATATATATATATATATATATATATATATATATATATATATATATATATATATATATATATATATATATAGATTAACAAAAAGTTTCGCCCATGCCACACAAGCTTTATTTGTATTCCGAGAAAAACGCTATTTACATACAAGTTAAATTTGGGAGTTAAACACAAATTTGTCTTAATTTATTCCCTAAATTTAAAGGCGTAATTTAAAGTTTTTTTTTGTAACAAACAAGCCTAGGCCGCTTTGTTTGCTTACCTGGTGTCCTTTTCTTTTGATTGTGGCTTTTTTGGCTGTTGTCCCTTCAAAATTACTTTCTGCGTACGGCCCTAAGCGTTTGTGTAACATTTCGCTGCTTTTGCCAGTTTTTAAACATGATTTATTTTTAAGCCTTAAACTATGCAGAAAGAATAACGTTCTTTCATTAAATTATTAATAAAAAGGTTGTGCTAAGGTAAGTAATAGTTATTTGTACTAGCTGGAGCATTATAAAAAAAAACTCTTTTCCCTACACTGTATTAATGAGAGAAATTAAACTAAATTGTTTAAAATTTTTAAATGCATTGGAGAGAAGTAATAGGAGTTTTACTAAGGGTAAAAAATAACTACATAGGTATTAGCTTTGCATTCCCTTACAATGCACCAGTTTTTACAACGCCTGTTATTGTCTTTACTCTCCATAATTACACAAAACTAATTTCATATTTCTACTTGCACAAAAATTTCCTACGTTGCCACTATGACCACATCAAGCACAAGGTAAAATATGATTGTCGTCGACCGTCTTTTAAACTCGATTAACCCTCGAAAGTCAGGTACCTACTCGCACTACCTGTTCTTTGTTAGACGACCCAAGGTAAACAAAGATAGATATATGTAACGAACGTCGCATAGTAATATGATTGCCCGGCCACGTGCTTTGTCCCTTTAACACGGACGCCTTTTCTATCTCTGTCATATTTTATTTGCCTTGTCTGACTGTCTGATCTTGTTAAACTATTATTAATCTTTGCTGAAAGTAATACCGCAAAGTACATAAAAACCTATAAAGTAAATAAACCCCTTTGTGAACAATGATTTATTGCAGCAATAAATATTCAACCCGACGAGTTTATAGTTCCACGCCACGTGCCACCGGTTTTATAGCAGGCCAGAGGCGAAATATGAGGATGTTTTTTTAAGTACGAGAAACGTGTTTAAGCAATGCTTTTTTATTTATCTAAAAAATATGAAATCAGAGAACGGAAGCTTTCACGGCCTTGGTCAACTGAGGAATCTTGGTTCTTGGGTTTGGACCGCGTCAAATTAAAATCGTTTACCGACGTTTCGCCATCGATTGCACGAGGCATCTTCAGGGATCTGTACTCTGCGAGAATGGAACACTGAATGAGCTCTGGATCCCAAGGCAAGAGTTTATATACCCTTACCGTGTACACCGTGGCGTGTCCCTGGTTATAATTGCTCTCCACGTGTGATGTAGACCGTAGCCATTGTCTCTATTGAAATTATTAGGGTGTTTATGTATTTCAATAGACTCCCGAACTTTTCTTTTATAGAAACCTTGAACCGACGCAAGAACCTTAGTTTCCTTTACATTAATATTGTGACCGGTACAATGTTGATGTTCAGCAACTGCTGACTGAATAATTTGTTTGTTTCTAATACATCGGTCATGCTCCTTAATTCTAGTAGAAATGGACCGTCCAGTTTCTCCAATATACACTTCACCACATGAGCAGGGAATTTTGTACACTCCCTCGGTTTGTAATGGTATTTTATCTTTCCGCCGATCTCAAGCATTGACCAATCTTTCTGTGTGTATTAAAGATTGTTCGTATGTTGGACCGACGAAGTATTTTAGCGATTTTGTCAGTGGTTCCATGTATATATGGTAAGACTGCACTGCCCAAAGGTTCAACACTATCCTCACTGGTACTAGTCCTGGGAATAGGATTTTGAAATCGATTAATGGAACGTCTTATATCATTAGTGCAAAATCCATTGCCCCTTAACGCTTCAGTCAGTTTTTGAGTTTCTGACGACAATGATTTTTGTCGCAACAAAAAATGCGACGATGCCTCGTGCAATCGATGGCGAAACGTCGGTAAACGATTTTAATTTGACGCGGTCCAAACCCAAGAACCAAGATTCCTCATATGAAATCCAGACTCTGTCAGCGCTATGTACCCTCGAAAGGTTTGTTTACTTTATCATTTCTTGTGTACTTGGCGGTATTGCTTTCAGAATGAAATAAATGTGGACCCATCTATAACATTCAGTAATTTTTTATAAGACAGTATTCAACGAGAATCTCTTGCGCGCCCTAAAGATCCCTTTCTTCCCATCAACCCCAAAAACGTGCTTAGGCATAACTCAGCAAGAAGCCAGTGTTACGCTGTTGTGTTAATTTGGAAACAAGTTACAGACTAACGACGTAACAAAGTTAATTGAAGGCGTCACGACGCTGCAGCCAGCACGCGTGTCGACAGCGATTGGCGTCGCTCCAATGTCACGATTTTGACAAATTAGATATCGAAGCGTGCTTTGTTACTTCTAAGTTTGGCCAATTATTTTTTTCTGGAAATTCAACAGTATGCAGGGTTATCCAAATTAAGTGCCGCCATTATACAGTGCGTGTTTAAAGTAAGTATCCCTCCTCCTAGCATTTAGTAAGATAACATAAACCAAGTTTTTGGTAAGAAATGGGGCCCAATTGTCTGGGAAAGTCCAATATTTCTGTTGTTTAACGAGATATGACAAAAAGTTTTTTTTTAAAAGTTGTACGGTTTTTAAACGTGCATGTCCCAAAAATATTCTAATGTATACAGAGTGTCCCACAAAAGTTATGGCAGAAAAGTTAGTTTTTTTTTAATTGTAACCCCTATTTTTTGTTTACAGTATTGGATTCAGCATAAGATTTTGCAAATAGTGCGTTATTTTATTTTGACATTCGTAGCGATGTTGCCACGCTATTTAAAATTTACTGAAACTTGTTACCCAAAAACGGTAAAAACGAACATACTGGTTAGTAGCTATATTGGTTATACTTAGCTGGGTGTTTTAAGACATTAAAGACCACAAAATAAATTCTTTTAAAAAAATAACTAGATCTTATACAGGGTATTTCTTATAGCATCGCCAACATCTCAATATTTAAAAAGCTAAATATCACTTTTTTAATGGAACACCCTGTATATTAGGCCATTTTTGATTTTAGGACTTTTCCAGACAATTGGGCCATCCTGTATGTAAATGTTAAGTTGAATGATGGGCGCCATTTAATAACCGAAATAAATGAAAGCGGGTCTTGTGGCACTAACCCTTGAGCAGGGATGACGAACCTTTTCGTATCAAAGTGCCATTTTTGTTTCTACAAAAATGTAAAATGAAGTTCTTCGCGTACCAGGAAATAATTTTAAGTCACTTTCACTTAAAACTTTTAAATGATGTCCTTGGTGACCAATGAACCCATGAAATACTTAGCGAAAAAAAAACAGAAAAAAGGTCCTCGACCTAAAACTTTCAAGTGATGTCCTACGCGTCCCATGAAGCCATGAAATACTTTTCAAAGAACAATTTCAACAGTTTAGCCAGTTTAGTGTGTTTTGTTACAATGAATGACAGCCTTAATAGAATTTATAGTTCAAATTAATGGGTGGATGCTCAAGATTTAAAGAAAATACGTTTTCTACTTAGCCGACGTTTCGGAAAATTTATTTCCTTCTTCAGGGCACTAAAAAGACACTATTTTTATTTATAACATTAAGTATAAAATATAGAATATATTATTTTTGTTTACATAACAAAAAAAAGGAAAACAAAACCTTTTTTTTTTCATAAAAAAAAGAGAGAATAATTTCAGAACAGGTCTCAACCTAATAGTTGTATTTACAACTAAAATGTTAAAATTAAAGAATTCAAAATTTATTCTCTTTTTTTAATGGTTATGACAATAAATTATACACTACAATTAAGGTATTAAAACACGTTAAAAAAACGTCAAGCACCAAAGAAAACTATCAAATAAGACTTACATCAGATTTGATTTTTTTTCCGTGTTAAAAATATATTTAAAAACTCACAAGGGACCATTTCTTTATAGACACAAAAACAGTGGACACAACATAAAGGTTAAAATAATTTTAACTGACTAATTAGCAACCGAGCTGAAACGTATTGGATCTTTTATCCAAAGAGAATAGACAAGGATAGAGGATCAATCGCCGTTTCGAAAAGTGGCACAATTTGAAGAAAGGGTCTGCGGGATGGCAGGGCATGCGCATACTCACTCCCAATGTCAAAATCGGCGGTATATTCAAAAACATTGATTTATTGAGTAAATATACATAAAACATTAATAAAAAGTGTAAAATGTGGTTTATACTGAAATTTAGTAATATTTTAATGACTGAATATTGATAATTTAGTGCTAATGGTGTATTAAAATCTATTTGGTAGAAGACTATTTTTTTCTTAGATTGGAATAGGTTAATGTGGAAAAATGTATAGGTATAAATTACGTTACGTTATAAAAATAAAGAATTATTTCTTGAAAACTAAACTTTTATTGCGAGATTACTTATTTAGCATAAAAAATGGTACTAAATGTAAAAGAAGTGTATAATTTTAAAAAATATATAAAAATAGCATGCTCAAACTTACCAACCAAATAAATTTTAGATTTATGTTGATCCTATTTAGTTGAAAGGTATTATAGTCTTTAAGTTAATATTACCTAGGTACTTATACTAAGAAAAGCGTAGTAGGATTTCAGTTTCCATAGGCCACTGTGCTTGGTCCATTTTATTCGATATCTACATACTTGTTTTTTAGGTATAAGGAAGCAGATAAGATTGTAGGTTTTAATTAACAATGAAAATTTAAGTTTCCACATTACTGGATACTTATTTTGAAATAAAATACTTTTGTAAAAGAAGCTCAAAAATGCTCGTTATTGCAGAAAAAATCCTTATCCTAAACATCTTTTTTCCACAAATTATATTGACAAAAATAAGTGTACTTCCCTCTTAACATAAATTTACACTGAAAACAATTAATATCGAATGGTTAAATTCTTTCGTAAAATTAATAAAAAGTTTGCCTTATGGTAAACACACTCTATATCTTGGTTTGTACCTTAACTGGGTCAGTTATTAAGTTTTTAAGTGTTTAGGCTTTAGGCCTTTTTATTTTTCGCTTTAGTATAATTTTTATCACTATTATTACTTTTTAAACTGATCATTTGTCAGACTTTTACAGTTCAAGCAAATTTTTTAAATAGAGAGTGACGCACACAGAAATCCTCTATTGGTTCATTGTGCTTTTACCTCCAGCAAGATATTCATTAAATATATTTTACGGATGTATATAAAATATAAATGTATCTAATGTTTTGTTGCATAAATAAATCCTAGATAAAGTGTTAATTTGTTTTTATTAAAAAAAAACAACGTAAATAATTTAAAAAATAATTTATTAAAAAAACCCATAAATTTCCACAAATTTTGTTTCAATAATTTATATCTATAACACAGGTCACACGTAAAATCAAACCGAATAAAACACAAAACAAATATACAGCCACAACAATCACAAAACATCAGCCATATTGAACATGTGAAAGTCAAGAGTTTTGACATTTATAACAGCCAATAGCAAGCCGGAAAAACAACCTCCCATGCGCATGACGAGTAATCCCGCTGTGTTAAGTTAACCATCAAACCGGTGAAAGTTCGCAAGATATTTGGCTGATAGTATTGATTCAGACACAAAAATGTTACGTAAAAAGTGCGTACTGAAATAAATCCATACTTTTAACAAAGCACGTCCTTTTTACCAACGTTAAGCAAGAATTAAATAAAACTTTGACGAGCTCTTTTGGTCGCTGAACACAATCACCAGTCGCAGGTGTGTGCCATTTCTTAATTGGTGGGGGTAAATCAACTGTTGCTCTCCCCTTCTCCATGCTCCTTGCTTTTATCAGAACGGGTAAAGTTCATTTGATTGACAGAGGATTATGGGTCTTTTTTAGGTAAGGTTTTGTTGGAGTTAGTCTTGTTAGATTGGTATAAGTTTAAAAATTTAAACAATGACGTTATTATAATTAGACTCCAGAACAGTTCTGTAAAGAAAAAAATCAAACAAACATGATTATTTACTTCCTTATCAAGGGATCTTGTCTATTATAAAGTAACAGTTATCTATGTCTGTTCTTTTGTTAATAGAATTTTTTTCCTTCTTAATACGAATCATCTCATCCAACAATTTTTTTTTAAATGTTTGTTTACTTAAGATAGAAACTTTCCCAAAATTAAACCTATGTGAAGTATCCAAAACGTATCCCGCCAAGGCTAGTGTGTTTTTTAGTCTTTGGTTTCAGTAGTTATTATAATTTGTGGTTGCATAATAAACATTTTGTGAAGTATTTATACAAAATTTTGTTCAAAATTGAGCCGTTGTTGCTGTGCAAAAACTAAATTTCACATTTTTTTTTAAATTTTGCCTAGGTGGCGTGGGTCCAGTTGACATTTTTCATCAGCATCGCAGAGTTAAAAATTTTAAACTAATTAGAAAATTATTTTAAACCAAGCATGCGCCTCAGAAAATTTTAAATTGGTCACAAATTTTATTAAGCATCCCTCATACGGTCAATATATGACATAACATATGGTTTTACCCAGCAAACACTATTTGCTGGCAATGTACATTTTTCATATTGGCATTGATGGTAAAGCATTGGCAATTGGTAGCAATATTATGCCAACATCTTATACGCATTAAAAACTCAACCCTAAATAAACACTTAATTGCCAATAAATATTACATGCAGGCGAATTGCCGGCAAGCATGCAAAAATGGCGGCATACCAATCCTGATTAAATAAAACACGCGTTTTTGTTGCAGGCAAATAAATATTGGATTTTTGAAGGCAAACCTTCAACGCATATTCATACTTTTTAAACCATATTATTAACATTGGTATTTAACTAACATTAAAGCAATTTTTGATCTGTTTTATTTATAATGGCAGCTAAACAACATTATTTTATGTTTTTTACATAATTTAAAGGAAATGGCCTTTTCATAACATTTTATTGTTAAAAATCATGCAAATAAAAATTAGGTCAAACAAAATGTTTATTATGTATTTTGGAGCGAATAAAAATAAAATGATGGTCTTTTTTAAAGAAAAGAGTTTTTTAATAGACATAATTAAATGTATTCATTACCTAATAAGTGTGTGTTGTGTGATTAATTGGTGATGGCTAGTAGAGAAGGCAAGATATTCAAGTAGACTGTTAGGAGCTGTAAACATTTTGTTTAAAACTTTATTAAAAGTTTTAAAGACGTGTTAATAAAAAATATTATATATATTTAATAGTTTTTGACATACCGATAGATGGCGTAATGGACAAGAAACTACTACGTTTCTGCAATATCTTCGCTTTTTATCGTCTAAACCCATTAGACAAAAATAATTCGAGAGCGATCTGCGTTAGGTGATCTCACTTAGCTTGTCTTTTTGTTATCTTTTTGCCAATAACTTATTAATGATGGATGCCATCATCGTAAACGCATTTTTTGCCAATAACTTATTAATGACGGATTCCATCACTTTATCTGCAACACATGGCCTAATAACGGCCAATTGTCCACTTTCGCGTCTTTTTGATACCTTTTTGCCAATGCCTTGCCATTAAAGAGTGTTGCCAGTAAATTAAATGTACAACGCCGGCAAAAAATGTTATATGGGTAGGTGTGTTGTTACTTGATATTACTTAACTATTTTCCACCGAAAACAAAGTTTAGGTGGGGGCCATGGTTAGTTCTGGTTAGTCTCTTTTTAAAATTTCCTAATTAAACCTAAGAGTAATACACACTTTATAAATTAATTTCTGTCAATTCTTTCTTTCGTTCATTCATAAATAGAATCAGACCATGCAGTTTTTTACCGTCTAGAAACTCAAAAATGTTCTTCAAGCAACTCGTGCGTCTTTGTCTAGCAACTTAACAATTCCCAATTCATAATTTAATTATTATCTTATCACCGTCTAGCAACTCTAGTACATCCTTCCGTACCACCAGGACCCCCAGTTACATTTTTCGACCCTAGTTAAAATCTTTAAATGGCGCCTATAGGGCCTCCGAGAGCCGTGCTGGGCCTCGGTACAAGTAAAAGTGACGGGCCCCTCTTTTTTTTTTTTTTTTTTCACCCTTTCGGGGTCATCCCACCCAGGTCCGACGACCGCCCCCTAGGTGGTGCACTGCAGCCAGAAGGCTTATTGTACCTTGACCCCTACTTCTTCTCATTCACACACCATTCATTCCATAGCTTGGATGGT
The DNA here is from genome assembly GCA_014170235.1 of Listronotus bonariensis. NCBI lineage: Eukaryota > Metazoa > Arthropoda > Insecta > Coleoptera > Curculionidae > Listronotus > Listronotus bonariensis. The sequence goes on from JACEGR010008711.1 coordinate 20,207, forward strand.
TGTTGCTCAGTCCGCATCCCCGAGCAGAACACCCTGTGCCGTTGCCCAAAACACCGCTGTCGCCGGACACCCATCCAAATTATGTGCGCGCATTCCACTGCTTAACTCCGGAGATCGATGCTTGCCGATACAACCGAAGCAGCCACAACGCGCCACGGGCCCCACTAGTAATCAAATAAAAGGTCCTTACAAATTTTATTTCCATTTAACCCAAAAAAAAGTTAAAGAGCAAAAAAAAGGTATTCTTATGTTCAATATTCCATTAACGTTTTTCATCCCCCTCAGTGCGCCCCCCCCAATCAGTCAGGGCCCCGCTAATTTGTACTGCCTTCAACGCCCTCTCGTCGGCCCTGGGCGCCCATGTCAAATATAAAATGATGCTGCCCAACAGCGTCTTTAGCAAATCGCTCCATCATTAACCAAAACATTTTGATTATTATTTTCCTCATTTCTCCAAAATTCAAGTATTCCAATTCTTTCATTTCTTTAAAATAATGAGGCGTATCGTTAGCTTAACACTAACGATGCGAGGCGCAGAATTCCAATACCGATTTCAATAATCCAAATTCGAAATCCAAATGCGACGAAAAAATTAACTGAAAATTGAAAAGCCGGAATTCAACTGTTACCTTCGCTCGGTAACAAGCCGACCGCGATTTTGACACGATTTCACTTCATTTCCGAAACAAATGATTGTAATTTGCGATCGCTGTCGCCGATCTAGATGGCGCGATTAACCGCGTCACGATCCCGATTGTTTTAATTATCGCTTCGTTTCGAAATTACCGTTTTATCACGCGTGACACCAGGGGTAGTTTTAATATTATTTTATTGTTCAGTTTTTGCATTTATAATATAAATTTAGTGGTTTAATTTATTAAAATTAATGAGGGCTTATTAATAAATATCGCATTATAGATGGAGCACTATTATAGCCTATCTGGCGTACTATTCCTATAATAGATTTCTTTGCTGTCAAATAATTTTTAACTTTAATCCTTCTAATTTGTACTGTATATGCCCAGAAGAGACTTTACGCATATATTTCACTTTCCAGTCACTTCCGGTTTGACCGGAAATTGCTTCAATTTTGAATTTTTAAATTGAATACCTTGTATATTTTGACATTTTTAAATTCCTAAGATAATTCTAAGTCAGATGAAAAGTTTTTAAGACTTCTTGATTTGTTTAAAACCATTTTTTTATTGCACCCAGGCGGCCTTGATGAGGGTTGCCAGATGTGCTGAACAAAAAAGCCGGACATGAAAAAACCATTCATTTTTAAATTCGGTAAAAAAAAGTTCATTTCAGTCCAATGGCGTTTCCAGGGGTACCTAAACGAAGATTTCTGACAAAAAATGTACGCCACTGACTTTAAAGCAAGTGTGTTGTTTTATTTATACTAAGCAAGTAAAAATACACCTTTTAACACGCTTTTATTAGCTTGGGTTGTAAGTATGTATGTATGTATGTAACGGAATCTTTAAGCTTAATTTTCACCAACTTCCAGCGATTCGATTTCTTTGAAACGTTGCACACGTATCAAGGACCCATGACAATGCAATAATCTGCAAGCAGTATCCCGTTATCCTGATTAGGATCGCCAGGATAAATAAATTCCTTTATAGATTTTCTGTAGGAGAGTAACAGAGAAAGAGCTAGTGCGCGATCTGCGCATGCGTGCAGTTTTGGACGTACTCTCAGCATAAGGCTGATAGAATCATAATTATATACCTCAAAATAGAATTATAATAAAATTTAATAAGATAATAACATAATAATTCACTTCAGAATAAAAGCATGGGGTGCTTAATATATTAAATGTTATAATTATTTCATTTGTAAATATGTATCTATGAGGGAAAAGTTATGAAAAAAAATAGTATTAAATGCACCCTACGCTTTTTACTCTAAAGTGAATTATTCTGTTATTATCTTAAATTTTATTATAATTCTATTTTGAGGAATATAATTATGATTCATTGTTTGACCTTTTATTACTGTAATACAAACTCTTTGTAATGAAAAATTATTTTCTAATTTTTAGTTCGGTTGCATATAAAAGCGTGTTTTTTTAGTTTTTTTAAAACTATTATTTATTAGCCTTCATTTTTCCTATCCTAATATCTTTTTGAGAATAATATTTACTTAACTGCATACCCCTGGACTGGATACTGGGCTTCTTTGATTATGCGATGATTATTCACACTTGGAAATCCTGATTATAGTCCGTGTGGTGTTGCATTATAAACAAAATAACATTATTTCTTTAATTATGGCATTTTTTTATCAAAAGTCCCACAAAAAACCGAACATTCTGTTTTCCGGTTTGCTAAGATTTTTCCGACCGGAGAGACATCAGAAAAACCGGACTGTCCGGTCGAAAACCGGATAGCTGGCAACCCTAGCCATGATTGGGTGCAAATTAATCTAGTGACCCTAGGTGATGTTAGAAAAATACAATAGGAGGGTTTTAGTAACTTATATGAAAGATAGGAATAAAACAATGTGGCAAATTGACATTTCCGTTTCTAACTACTGTTTTTAAATGACAACCCTTTTTAGACAAGCACTTTTCGAATAAAGTATTTTTTAATGGTACCAATTCATTTGCGGTCGGATTAAAAATAAAGTCATAAATAAAGGATCATAGCCACCTAGATGCAATACTACAAGTGGCTCTCAAAAAATCAAGTTGGCGAAAAACTTTTAAACTGGTAAATTTCTATCAAGAATTGTTTCAGGAATCAAAACATAGTAAAATATACAGGATACTCTATTTACAAATTTAAAGTTGGAGTCATTTCCGGTTAAACCGGAAGTATCCAAAAATGAAAAATATGCGGAAACTTTCGTCTTTCTTAGTCTAATATTTTGGAATTTATGGTTTGTCTAATAGATTCGTTGACACCTGGTTTTTTACTAAAATATTTTAAACTAAGAGTTTATTTATAGTGTCTGCTATAAATAGCAGCCTCTTGTTTTGCAAAAAATCCTATATGGCGCTACTTTTTGACTGTGCTTTTTAGCCTAGAATCGTAGACTACTCAAATTGAGGAGCCTAGATTCAAAACCGGACAAATCCAAATTGTAAATTTTTGTGATTATCGGACAAACATATTTTTTAATTTGTCATTATGTTTAAAAAAACAAACAATATTTTATGCACAGATAAGATCGACCTTCTGATATCACCAAAAAAAAAAATTTTTAATATACTTTTTTCGCGACCGTTTAAAAAAAATGCTGATTTTTAATCGTTAACATGAAGCTAAAGTACTCCATTCTAGTATACTAAACAAAGTGTTAAAAAAGTGACTTTTTTAACACCTTAAAGCTATTTTTCGCACTTTGAATTAGGGTTTTGTTTCAATGCCCACTACAATAAACTTAAATATCAATTTATGCAATGTAACTGTAAACGCGACATCAACTGAACCAAACGGTCAAGTTACCTTTGATTTCGTCATTATTTCTTTTAGTTCATGTGTCACTAGCTTTAAAATTTGACAGTTTGCAAATAATTTTAATAGAAATTATTGAAAATTATTATTTATAATAAATTTGGATGACTTAGAAATTGAAAAGGTATTTATACTGTTTTAGTATTATTTTTACAAAAAGTAAGTAGGGTAGGGCGGGGCTAGTTGAGCTATTTTTCACTTGATCGGTTATAGCTCCTCACAAACAAGTCTTAATGGCTTATAACGCATACTGATAGAATGGTGTCCATATACATAGTAGTTTCTTTCTAATAAGTCGAATTTAGGAGCTACATCTATTTTAATGTAGACAGTCAAGTATGCCCAACGTACCTCATAGGTGGGGTAAGTTGAGCAAGGGTATGAGGCTAGTGGAGCACTTAGAAAGTATAGTTAAATCATGGCTTGAATGTTAGATACGTTTACAATAATAATACATTTTGACAATTTGCTTTTTATATTTATAATCTTATAGTGACAAAACAACAAATCTTATTAATAAAACAGCAACGTACCTAGCTCAGCTTAACTATTGGATTTAATATCTATCAATTCATCTTCATTTTTTAAAGTTTTTAAGCAGTTTTATTTTGCTTCTCTTGTAATGCCTTCTGTATCTGTTAAAATTGCAGCTTTTCTTGGACCAGCCTTTGGGTATGGTCGAACTATTTCCAGAGAAAATGTATAAGTTAGATAGGTCAGCTCGTTTTCTTTGTTGCTTGTATAAAGTTCGGGTTGCAGCCTCTTTTAAATCTTGAGAAGACTTTAGTGTTTTAATGTTATAAGTCCGTATCCTAAAAATAAAAAAATAAAACATTTTGTACTTAAAACCGTGGGGTTAGTTGGGCAACTGTAGCTCAACTAACCCCAACCTGAAATTTTAAAGAAAAAGTGAATTTATTAAAAAACTGGTTAGAATTTGTATTCAAAATCTTTATACATATTAAAACTGCAATAAATTACTTAAGATTAACACTTACCAGATTGAGAACGGAATACATTTAACTATCATAGATAAAATTTTCCGGCTTGCAATTATTTTACTTTTTAATCACAAAGTAAACAATGCGCACGGATACTTTTCTCGATCGCCGCGTCACCACTAGTGGTTGCACAATCAGTTCCCCTCGCGCAACCCCTTCTTATGCGCTATTTAATGCTTTCGCGTGTGGTCGATAGATTTTGAGATATTTTGATTGCCCAACCTTGACCTCTATGCTCAACTAGCTCCGCCTTACCCTACATCTAACTTTATTTGTTTCGGAAATAAGGCGATCTAAGTCAGGTATTTAGATATTGTTTAAAGTACCGCCATTTTGTATTAAGTAAAGTTATTGACTTTATATTCTAGAGTTATAAAGTACTTGTCAAAAGCTGTAAAATGATGTGCAACAAGACCCCCTTTCTATTTAACTTTTTTCCAAAGATGGCGCACAGCCGCCAGATTGAATTGTTCATTTGGTAATTTTACGCTTAAATATAGTATTTCTGCATCAATTTCATATTGCAAAGCATAACTTTTTAAAGTAATCGGTTCAAAAATATAAGGAGGGCATTAAAGAAATGCACTGTATGTACAGAGTGACTCGAATTTGACGCTCATCATTGGGATTTCGGAAACCGTAAGAGATACAAGATTGGTTAAATGAAGGCAAAGTTGCACAATTTGATGCTCAATAAAATGCCGTTTTGCGTTTTAAAAATTCCGAGTACTTCCGAAGATATTCGAAAAAAACGGAATTTTTAATTTTGGTTTCTATTGTTTCCTGGCTTTATTTGTTAAGATAACTCAAAATGAAAAACACGTTTTCATGGCCACTTTTTCTGCTCTATAATTCAGTGTGATTAAATATTAAATCTGACGTTTCGGCTTCTGGCGGCCATCATCAACTTAATTTTTTTAAATACGGACCCGATATGTTTTTCAATTTAATTAAATCATCACTCTTAAAACACTATATATCGCCACTTTGATATTTGCCGACGTTTCGTACAGACAATTCCATCATCAAAATATTGCATATTTATTTAACCATAATACGGCCCTGAACTACATTTTTAGGTAAAAAGGTAAAAAAAAGAATAAACTTATTACATATTCATAATATTTTATTGCAACTCATTGATATCTAACAGCGAAAATTACTAACAAAAAAGCAACAAACTAACCAGCAGGTACGAATTCAAGGGAGAACTTCATTTAATGGAGGGATTGGTATGTGGAGGAACAAAATTATTGGACCTTTCGTTTACGAAGGGACTTTAACTTCCGAACGATATCTAAATTTGATTAGGAATGATGTCTTAGACGCTCTAGGTAATCAACCTTTGGCAGTACTTCAAGAAATATGGTGGTAGCAAGACGGAGCTCCTGCCCACAATGGAAGGAAGTAGCTCAATTTCTTTACCATATATTTCCTAATAAATGGTTTTGCAAGATGGCCCGCTAAGAGCCCAGACCTTAGTCCCCTCGATTATTTCCTTTGGGGATATCTTAAGTAACGTTTATTTAAAAATGCGCCTCACGATCTTTAAGTACTACGACAAAATTTGATAAGGGAAGTACCTGCCATTCCTACGAGAACAATTAATCGAGCTGTATTTAAAAATACCAAGCAAAGCAAGAAAATGCATTGAGGCGGAAGGTTATCTCTTTGAACACTTATAATAGTGATTAAATTATGTTTATTTTTAATATGGGCACCAAGATAGTATTACAAATTGTTTATGTGTGCTGATTTGTTGTCTTCCTTTTTGTATCTTATGTCTAATATTTATGAAATTTTTGGTTAATAAAGTAATTTCCGCAGTTAGATATCAATGAGTTGCAATAAAAGATTACGAATATGTAATAAGTTTATTCTTTTTTTTTACCTTCTTACCTAAAAATGTAGTTCAGGGCCGTATTATGGTGAAATAAATATGCAATATTCTGGTGATGGAATGTTCTGTACGAAACGTCGGCAAATATCAAAGTGGCGATATATAGTGTTTTAATAGTGATGAAAGAATTTAATTAAATTGAAAAAAATATTAGGTCCGTATTTAAAAAAATTAAGTTGATGATGGTCGCCAGAAGCCGAAACGTCAGATTCAATATTTAATCACACTGAATTATAGAGCAGAAAAAGTGGCCATGAAAACGTGTTTTTCATTTTAAGTTATCTTAACAAATATAGCCAGGAAACAATAGAACCAGAAAATTCTGTTTTTTTCGAATATCTTCGGAAGTACTCGGAATTTTTAAAACGCAAAACGGCATTTTATTAAGCATCAAATTGCGCAACTTTGCCTCCATTTAATCGATCCCGTATCTCTTACGTTTTCAGAAATCTCAATGATGAGCGGCGAATTCGAGCCACCCTGTACAGGTAGGCGCCTTTTCGTTAACCTTGCAGGGTGCAGCGAAAACTAAAAGAGATAGAACGAATCTGATTGCGCAATCTCGATTTTAATTTTTAAAACAAATTTATAGTTAAAAGTAAATCATGTTTTTTATCTTTGGACAAACCACGAAGGCTAAAAGCCTAAATACTAACGTACCGTGGGTGTCTTGAGCGAGGTAAGAGGGAGTTTGTTGACACGGGACTTAAATACTTGAAGATTTGGGGGGAAGGAAAGACCTCCGCGGGCAGCAGGTTCCACAATCTAGAAACTCTAGAGATAAAAGAACGAACAAAGTGGAAACTTCGGGGCCTATCCAGTTGGACCGTATAGGGATGCATATGCGCGGAACAACGAGTTTCTCTGTTGGGAACTGTGAGTGGAGGAACTATACTGGACAATTCTTCAGAGCAGAAGCCATGAAAGTTCCTATAAAAAAGCGATAGATCCCCCACAGCCCGACGATGGGCAAGAGGGAAGCCTTTCTGTAAGTGAAGAATCATTAATGAGACGAATAGCTCTTCTTTGAATAGAATCAAGAGTGCTTAGGGTTGTGGTGGACGCCATGCCCCAGATATGAGAACAATATTCCAAGGGAGGTCCGATGGCTGACTTTACTCGTTTTGAAGATACAGAGTGTTTTCCAAATTTTGTCAATTTGGCCAGGCACTTGTAGCTCGCTCAATATTAGAGATAGAAAAAATTGTAAATAGAAAAGTTTTACGGATTTTTACGTATAATTCAGTGGCGTACTTATATTTTTCCATTTGCTTTTATTTTAAAGTTATAACACAAGGTTGGGTACCTTGTATATTTTATCACCAATTGAAAGGTCTTCTTTAAGGGGGGTAAGGTTTTTAATTTACAACTCACGTTTTCAAAGTCGGTGCCCCTGATAACTCCAAAACTACTGCACCGATCCTTTTGAAATTTTAAACACTATTTCTGTACATCATTTACGAGGAAACGCTGTCGAGTTTTTTTAAGCGCATTGGTTTAAGGGGGGTAAGGTATTCAATTCACAACTCACGTTTTCAAAGTCGGTGCCCCTGATAACTCCAAAACTACTGCACCGATCCTTTGAAATTTTAAACACTATTTCTGCACATCATTTACGAGGTAACGCTGTCGAGTTTTTTTTTCATAATTTTGATTTTGCAATAACAAATTAGCCGATTTTTCCCACAAAATTGTGTATTTCACTTCAAAGTGTTCGAAAAAATGAAAAAAATTTGGAAAAAACAAAAAACTCGACTGCGTTACCTGGGGAAAAACTATTATCTAACGAATGAACTTTGATTTTTGATTTCGGATGATCCAGCACCAAGTTATGAGGGCACCGCAATTCAACTTTTTTCGAGACACGTCCGAACAATTGCTGCCATTGCCGTATTTTTTTAATATTTTTGTGTAAAATTTGATGAAACATTCTTCGAATGTCATACTTTCATGTACCATTGGTTGAGTAAATAAATTTTAACTGTGTCGTCAGAAAAAAATCACGAAAACATGGCTTTTTTGTTACACAATTTGACCTTAGCCCCCCTTAAAGCCGTAAAAAAATACAACATTTGATATATTTAATTTGTAATATTTTTCGAAAATATAGCCATCGTCAGGAATGCGATAATAAAATGGCATTTAAAAAATTAAACTCCCTGAATATTTAATGACCATTAAAAAGGCATTTTAAAGACCTTTAAGAATTTACTAAATTTAAAAAAAAAAAATTCCTCAATAGTTTCAGAAATATGAGTTTCCAAATCTTAATGCGTATATCTACTATTTTTTAGATTTATAATAAGTAAATTTATTGCAGTTTTAATATGTATAAAGATTTTGGATATAATTCTAAGCGGTTTTTAATAAATTTACTTTTCCTTTAAAATTTCAGGTTGGGGTTAGTTGAGCTACAGTTGCCCAACTAACCACACGGTTTTAAGTATATTTTTTTATTTTTTAACGGTTTAAAGTATTTTTTTTTATTTTGTTTTAAGACGACGGACTTATAACAGTAAGACTACTAGAGTCTCCTCAAGATTTAAAAGAGGTTGCAACCCGAACTTTGTATAAGCAACGAGCTGACCTATCTAACTTATAAATTTTTTCTGGAAATATTTTGACCATACCCAAAGGCTGGACCAAGAAAAGCTGCAATTTTAACAGATACAGAAGGCATTAAAAGAGAATCAAAATAAAACTGCTTAAATATTTAAAAAAACGAAGATGAATTGATATATATATATATATATATATATATATATATATATATATATATATATATATATATATATATATATATATATATATATATATATTAAATCCAATAGTTAAGCTAAGCTAGGTGCGTTGCTGTTTTATTAACAAGATTTGTTGTTTTGTTACTATAAGAATATAAATATAAAAAGCAAATTGTCAAAATGTATTTTTATTGTAAACGTATCTAACATTTAAGTCATGATTTGACTATACTTTCTAAGTGCTCCACTAGCCCCATACCCTTGCTCAACTTACCTCACGTATGGGGTACGTTGGACATACTTGACTATTTACATTAAAATAGATGTAGCTCCTAAATTCGACTTATTAGGAAGAAATTACTATGGACACTATTAATAAGGGATAATTTGCTAATCCATCAGTATGCATTATAAGCCATTAAAACTAATGTTTGAGAAGCTATCACTGATCAAGTGAAAAATTGCTCAACTAGCCCCGCTTTACCCTACGCCACTGAGTTCTACGTAAAGATCCCTAAAATTTTTCTATATACATTTTTTTTTCTACCCTTAAGATCAAGCGAGTTACAAGTGCCTGGCCAAATTGACGAAATTTGAAAAAAACTTCGTATCTCCAAAACGAATCAAGTTAGCCATGATTTACTTTCGCCACTAAATTTGTTTTAAAAATTGATATCGAGATTGCTCTATATTTTCTAGTTTTCGCTATACCCTGCAAAGTCAACGAAAAAGCGCCACCCTGTACATTGTTGCGGCATTTTTTAAGTAAAGTTTGCATTTAAAGGAAAGAAAGGTAAAATAAATAAAAAAAAAACAGGCTTTTAAAGGTGTGCCTTAGTTTAAAATCAAAAATTGAGCTTAAAAAGAAGGGCAATACGGTGTGTCTACGTAAGATTTTTATTAATAATTTTACGAAAATAGGTTATTCCTTATAAAAAGTTCTGCATGGTCCGAAACATAAAATTCAATTATCAGATATTAAATTGTATCAGTCATATACGTATACGAGGCTTAACCAAAAATGTAATTTTTGCTTATATGCAATTTCGTTAATTTTCAAAAAAAAAAACATTTTTTTTTCTGAAAAAATCTAGAAAATTTATGTTTTGTACATTTTCACGATTATTACGAAAAAAATCAAATGACTTTTTGTAAATCAAGAAAATTGCATATTTAGAAGTAATTTTTAATTCCAAACATTTTTCTTTACAACAATTTTAGATACTAACAAAAATACAGGTACTTTACTCTTAAGCAAAAATTCCATTTTTGGCCAAACCTCGTAGATGACTGATACAATTTAATATCTGATGGTTGCTTTTTAGGTTTCAGACCATGCAGAACTTTTACTATGGAATATTTTGTTTACACATTGTATACTGAAAATAAGGTTAGTTTAATTTTTAGGTTTGATCTTAAAAACTAGGCGTTTTTTAAAAAGTCAACATTGAATTTGAACTTTCAACCTACTGGATAAGGGAAAGCATCAAATATTTTTACTACCCTGTGTGCTGTGCAATGATCTGAAAAATAAAGCGGATAGCTAATAGAAAATGTTCCCCATATATTTTCAATAGACCTGCGCACGAATTTTTGACCCCACACTGGGAGAGTTGCTGTACACCTTTGCACATGCGCAGTTCTCATAAAAGTTAGTGTTTTTCAATTAAAATCCAATATAGTGTTGGCAACATTGACAAAATTTGCAGTATTTTAATAAATATAGTGGTTGGAACACTGAAAATGTTTACCTACATAGCAACAGGGCCACACTCATGATAATTTGGGATTTTCCGATTGTAAACGCCAGGTAAAATTGACGCCGTCAGCCAAAATAACCTCTCATCTACGGTCGACCGTTATTAGTCATTTGGTATTCTCGCTAAGCACAAATGAAAGGACATTTGTGCTTAGCGAGTCTTCGTAGTTTTTCAGTGGTGTTTTTAACTTTTGTTTATTTTAGTTTTGATAAACCAAAACTAAACAATGAGTTAGTGTATACTGTTGTTTTGCAGAAATTGGAAGGTTTTTCTTGTGGTTTTGATTGCAAATAAATAATTTTCAGCATAAAATTTTCTAAGATCACGAACGTTTGCAAACGACCAGAGGCAAAGGTGATAACTTGGTCAAGTCAAATGAGGCAACGGCGTTTACAAATGGCACAACACGCCAAGTTTAACTGAACGAAAACTGCTACGGCAGCGAAAGTGAAATAACAGTGTATAAATTGAGTCCTCAAACTAGTTACACCAAAATTAATTGGTTTTATGATAAAATAAATCAAATACCAGATTTAGTTTTGTTGTGTCAAAGTAGTTTTAAGAAGAAAGATAATAACGCAAAAAATATTGTGCAGTTTTAAGGTTTAGTCAAAGAGGGTCCAGCAAAAAACAAAATTCAAGTTGAGATTAGTGCTTCAAAGCACTCTCGTATACTAAATTATACAAGACAAAAAAATACCCAATATCTAAACCGGTTTAATTTTTAGGGACTTCTATGGAAGACGAGTACAAACTTAAAATAAAATATTTAAATATGTGTATATATCCAAGAAACAAAATTAGGTAATTGTCTAGAAAGTTGCGGCAACTCCGATTTTGACGAAATTTGCTATACCTTGGTTTTTGGGGCGCTGATCACGAATCTATTTTTTTTTCGGAAACGGTTCGATCTTGAGATATTCGTCATCATGGCCAAACTGTTCTTATTTTTACTATAATTCCCTTTTTTTGTACTAAGTTACTGATGTAACACTAAATTAGCACACAATATTTTATTTAACTATAAAAACCCTTTTTAAAACATGTTTTTCTTATTGGTTTTTAGCCTTTCTTTATTAATATAAAAAGTTTGCTTTAAATCAAGTCGCCATGTCTGAAACCATTATACACATAGGTGTATGCATGGTTGTAGCGTTTTAGGGGCAAAAGATTTGGAATTTAATGAAAAACGTGTAAAATAACTAAAAAGAAGTTTTTTTTAAAGATGTTTATATAATATTGTGTGCCTGTTAGCTGTTATATCAAGAATTTTGTGCAAAAAGAAGGCGGAATAGAGTGAAACTAATAATTTAATTTCAACTTTGATGATGAATATCTCGAGAACGAAACGTTTTCAAAAAAGTCGTGATTAGCGCCCCAAAAACCCTCGTTTACCAAATTCCCAAACCCGGTCCTGTTGTTTGTGTTCGGCTAGTCTGTAACTTTTAGTGCGCATGCCCACAAGTGTACTGCGCAGTGCCCACGTAGGGGTTATTGTCATTTTTGCTGTATTTATCCTTATTATTTTTCAGATCAGTGGTGCTGTGTGTCAGTTTTTGCTAAAAATGCAGTATGATAATACTATCTATATAAAATAAATATTTGCTGAGATGTGACAGTAACACCAGAACATCCAGTACATATTTTTAAAATCTAACGAATTCAATCCTTCTCCCTTAAAATATTGTATCAGACTTTCACAAAATAATAGTTGCAGTAACGCTAGATCATATCTATCATTATTAGAACTTTTGGAGGTCACTGGTTATAAAATTAACGGCTGATTCTTTATGAAAATAAGTTGCGGTCTTAACGCCTTCCCCAAAAAAAAGGTGTTGATAAAGTCATTAAAAACGACCATTAAGTCTACAAACCACTTTCGGCGGAGATCAAAAGAAAAAGAAGCAGTTATTGCTAAAAATGCAATATGATAATACTGTAAAGTAAAAAGTAAATAATTGCTGAGATGTCAAAGTGAAGATCGCTTACCTAAGCGATATATGATCCGGCCTGGAAAAATTATCATAATGAGCAGAGATTTTAAGATTCTAAGGGCGAAGACTTAAGGGTTTATTTAATAGGAGATCAAAGGATTTCCGACGGAAATATTACGCATCAGTAATTTGAGTTTTCAACAACCGACGGACAATTTGCAGACTTAAGATTGGTGTTTTTAATAAAAGATATATATATATATATATATATATATATATATATATATAAATGTATATAAATATATTTAAATAAAATTTTATATTAACAGTATACATATACATATGTAACATAATTTTATGAAGGGTTATTCTTAAGCTATATGCTTAAACTTGTGAAAGTATTGCTAAGGTAAAACAAATGGGCATTATAAATAAAAAGAGGCATGTGCTTATACTTATAATAGCTATTTACGTTACTAGACCGGAAAATTGTATTTTACGGGTCGACGAAAACATTTACAGGGCGAGCCGTAGGCGAGTCCTGTAGTTTTGAGGAGACCCGTAAAAGTATTTCCGGTCGAGTATCGTACATAATTTTTTTAATTAACCGGAAAAAAAACTGTGTAAATTTTTAGTGTTATATTTAAACGACAATAAGGCAAGGCTGCTTCAATTATTTCATCTGGATTTTCCATGTCTGACTCCATTTTGGCAAAATGATGCTTTCTTTACTTTACAATATCTTGAACTGTCAAATAGTAACAATTGAACTCTGACAATTTTTGTCATGGCTAACAGGATTTTGATATCAGGGACCGGAAAGTAAATGAGAGACCGGAAAGTAAACTAGGGACCGGAAAGTAAATTAGTCCTGTAAAATAGCATTTTCCGCTTAAAAAATTGAGTGGAAAATTCAATTTTCCAGTCAATTAAAAAAAAA
>JACEGR010008712.1:0-33945 GCA_014170235.1 Listronotus bonariensis
TATACAGTGAATAAAACACAAGGAGCTTCTTGCACCCACCAAAGTCTCAGCTGGTTCTCTCTCTTCAAAGTTGGTTGATATAGCCTTTTTCAATATCTTTTCTGGGCCGGTAATGATAAGTATTCTTAGTGTCGTTGATAGAGTTAACAAATTCCTCTAAAATAGTAATAATTAAATTGTATTTTTTTGTTTATTACGGTTAGTCTCAATATAGAAAAGCTGAGGGGAAAGAATTCATCAAGGTGCATGTTTACGACATATCTTCCAAACCGTCTACCAAACAAAAAAATATAGGACACAAAAATTAAGGCCAAAGTTTTGCCCTATCGAATGGTGTGTATGTAACATTTATAATTACTTTTAAATTAAAGCTACCAGTGGCGTACAAAAGTAGCACTACACCAGTATAGTAGGTAGTTAAAAATAGAAATTTTTAATGTCATACTTTATTTTATTTTTTCAGAATATTTTTACATTTAGTTATATTAATTGATATAATATTTACCTTATTAAGCATAGCACATTAAAAAAAAAAAATATTTTTATTTTTTTAAAGACGTGTTTGAAGATGGCACAAAACATGCCTGTGCCAGGATGTTCTCCAACTCTTTTTCATATTGATGATTCTACGTAATAAACAAAAATACAATTTTAATTGTCATCATTTTGCAGAATTTGTGCTCTATCTAACGACACTAAAATCAGTTTTTAATATTTACTGTTTAGAAGATATTAGAAAAACTATATCAATCCCTTAACCAACTTTGAGGGGGTGAGGGGTGCCAGCAGACTTTTGAGGTGGGTCCTGTTCAAAATCTACTAATGTTGACATACTTTATTCACTCAGAGAAGACTGGTTTCACTAAAAAACCGTATCGGACCCTTAAGTCACTAAGCTATTGAGGGTATTAAAAAGTTCCACCCTTATCTTTTGAATGGGACAAGATATCAAGACCAGGTAAAACTTGGGTAAAAGGGTGTAATTAAAACTACTGTTTGACATAAAAATAATTTTGGTCAGGTGGCATTACAACTTATTTGTTCAAATGGAAAGGGGGTCATGTAGCACCTCGTTTTAGAGGCCCTTTAAGTCTCTACTTAACGCCTTTCCGTTTTTAAAAATTGGCCCATTTAGTTAGTAGTTTAGGGGATAGAACTTTTAAAAACCACAATGTATGTACAAATTGGAGCTAAAATTTTGAATCTCCCTGTATATTACAGGGTAAATAATTTTAACGCTTTTATTCTAAAATTTTTTTTCAACCCATTGAAAAAATATATATATTTTTTTAAATTTATTTTATTTTGTAACATTCATTATAATTTCCTCAAAATACCATGACCAATAGCAAAAAAACTTATTAAACACTTTTAATTACTTTTTACGCTTTTTAATTAGGTAGTCTCGAAAATAGGCTTTGTTTATTTTTTATTTTTTAAGGTACTATTTTCGCGATTTTGAATCACCTTGTATATCCTTCGGCGAATTGTCTTATAGCATTCAACATTTCAGACAGAAGCAAACATTTTTATGAGGAATAACTTTTTCTCAATATATTAAAAATAAAAAATTTACAAGTATAGTTAAGTCCATCCGTGGACACATTGTATTAATTTTGCTATGTTTTAACAAATTTTTGCTTTTAGTTGTCATAAAAGGTAAAGTTAATTAAAATAGTATTTATATAATAGTGTCGTGATAAGCAGCATGAAAATAAAACAAGAGGCCCAAGATGGTTTCACAAACTATAGTGCTTATTATTTAAAGTAATAAATTTAATTTTTAGGTTTTGACTTTTAATTTAGTGTGAAAATTTTTTGATTTATCTCGAATTTGAACTGATAAGTTTGTGTCTCTCTTAGAAGATATCAAGCAAATCCATACTCTAATAGAAACAGTAATTTTGCTTAATTTTAATATTTTATGAAATATAGTACCAGGATTTTATGAAAAAGATTTATTTAATTTTTCTAATTCTTAACTAGTTTCACAGCTTGAATTTGAAATACAAAACAGGACTGAAAAATTAAAAAAAAGGGTTTTTTGCTTTCCGATATATTTTGTCCTGTACAGAAACCACAAAAACTACTAAAATGTGAAAACAGCCAAGGGTTACTTAAAAAGGTATTTGAAATCAAATGGGCATTCAATATAGGTATAAAATTTCGGTGAAACCAAAGTAGTTTTAATTTGCTGTTTAAAAATTAAATTTTACACTTTTTATTATTTAAATTTTAAAAGTAGGTAAAAGAAATGAGATCATTAAATACAATTAAAAATATTTGACAAACCGTGACATTGATTATATTGGTTAATAAAACCAGGTTAATAAAATTATATGAAAAAAGTATAACACGTAAAAAAGAAAAATTGTGTTACAAAAATAAAAAAGTGTTGTATTTATTTTAAATTATATTTTAAAATTACAGATGCATGCTCATTCGATCATAAAAACTTTTTTTTTTACACTTTGTTGAATTATCAAAATTTAAGGCAGTTTTCTTTTGGTTTATACCACATTTTTGTTTTGTGGTCCCTGTTTAAAACAAGATATGTTTCTCAACGAGTAACTTTTTTTTCTAAGAAACAAAAGCATTTGCCATGGGCATATTGTATATTCCATTAATAACACACTCATTAATAATTGACAACTTAAATATACAAGTTTCTTTTTTTAGTATTACACCTATCAGTGTTTGTATTATAATTTGTGATAAGTAGAGAAATATTTATTGTATGTATTTTATATTTTCTATAACATATTAATTATATTTTTTAATGTTGCAAATTGAAGATATGGTGGTTTTGATTGAACTAGTTTGTGTTTTTACCAGATAGTTTAAGGTTATAAATAAGAATATATCTATTTGACTATTTTATGTAGCGTAAATATATTATTATTTTAGATATTTTTGTAAATTTACCAATGGTATACTAAGTATAACAAAAATCCAAACATTTAAAAACTTTTAACAATGGGATCAAAATTACTTAACTTTATTTCCATGGCTCATCCAAAAAATTATCGACACCTCATTTTTTTTACTCCAACCATTATTAAAACAAACATTTTTTGCCGGCCGCTCTTGGTTTTACCATTAAATTTAAAGGTTTTATAGACTAAGCAACATTACCACAACAAGTAACTAAAAACTATTTTTGTGTATTTTTTAGAAAATGTTTAAAAATATTAATTAAACATTCATTTATGTATCAAAATTTTTCATTCCTTAAAAAACAAAACTGATTACAGCAAGAATTTCTAGAAAATACTTTTAGTCTTTTTACACATGAGACGTAAGAACGCCCTACGCCTGGCAAAAAATTTGTATTGAAAGTATTGTAACCTAACGCTATTCGCCGCGCCTGCATGTAAAAGGTACATTAGTTTCAATGCATCAGGCGTATGGCGTAGAGCATTCAGATGTCTCATGTGTAACGACGTTTTTCTTGTAGAGACATTGGTGTGTGTAATGGACTAGTGTCTACTTCTCGTTACATGTTGTTTTGACGCCGGCCAATCAGAATTGGCCGATGAAATCAGATGACATCATGACGTCATAGTCAACAAAATTGCGAAAACCGGGAAATGAATAGGGCTCCGATAGGGAAACGATATGTAACGAGGTCTAGACGCTAATGTGTAATGGCGTTTTTAAACCACTTGAAAGAAGTATTAAAAGTAAGAAATAGTTCTAAAAACTTTTATTTTACAAAAGAAGATTGGGCGAATTTGGGCTTTAAACTACTCAATATTTAATGGGAGCCACCAGTTTGGTACTTTAAAAATAGATTTTTTATTATTTATTTTTTATTTTTGAGAGTTTAACTTTTAAAATAACATAGTAGAAGTTTTTAATGTGGTTTTTAAATACTTTTAGTAAAAGCTTTTCACAGAGCAATTATTGATATCAGTTAAGTTGGCCATACCTGAGTTATTGGAACCATGTCAACATAGTAGTTAAAAGTAATACAGCATTGTCAGCAGGATGCCTTAAGAATCAGCTTGTTGAACAGTTTTTAAAACTTATTTTTAACCTTAGAAAGTTAAGCATATTTTTTTAGCCGTTAAAGCCAAGCATTCGTAAAATTTACGACTTTTTTCTTTTTAAATTTTGTTTAATTGAATTAAAAGGCTTATTCGGACTATTGTAATAACATGCTAAGCCAAACAGCCCCATAAATTTGTTTTATTCTCTAATTTATTTAATTACAAATATGATAAGCAACAATAAATTTTTTGGAGATTATTAACTCATGAAAAGATATTTCAGTTTATTTTTGATAATTGTTGATTTAACACAGTTTTTAAGTTAAAAATTTAATAATTCCGAATTTTGTGAATGTGGCTTATCGTGTTATTACAATAAGACCTTTAATAACACATCTTCACTTTCAGCTTTATGAATAATTTTAATTAAATTTTTAGAATTATTTTCCCAACCGACGCCCAAATGTAAATTTCGATTCTAAGGTTTCTGGATAAGCGCAGGTGATGGTCAAAAAATATTTCTTTTTTGGTGTCCACCTTTTGGCGGTCACTGTGTATAAATAAAAAAAGAAACCTTTGTTTTGCAGTTTTATTTCACCCTAAATTTTACCTTAGGTAATGGAATATATGGGATTACTCTTTTCTGCCGGTACCAGACTGATTTGTCGTTGGAGTTGGCAAAAATAGGTGTAAAAAATTATTGTTGTTGTTTACTTTAGTTTGTGTTTCTTTTTTATCCACAGCTTAAGCGCATTTAATACAACAAATTTTTGATATTGTCTTTTTTACTAGTCTTCAGATGTTTGTTATATTTAGGGAGTATATATTTAAAATAAACCTTTAACTTGGTGACATAATTAAATAGACAAATAAATGGTTTGATTAAACCTTTATAGCATTTCAACTTTCAGTCCATACAATATTAAGGGGAGCAGAATATGTGATTGCACTACTATATTTAATTTCAGCAAGCAAAGCAAGAGATAAACAATGAAATGAATAATGCTACAGTGTTTCCAGAAATAAAGAAGTTATAAAGCATCTTCAGTTCGTCAAACGGGACCTAGAGATAAGTTGGGTGAATTGAGTAGCTTAATGGACTTTAGGTCTTATGGCGAAAGCTTTATAACTTTTGGAAAGAAACAAAATCGATGATTTAAAATAATGTAAGAGCATTAAACTTGTCACTGGAAGTTTAGAAGTTCAATCATATAAGGAAGATCCATTATATTTGAAAAAAGACATAAGCTACCAAATTAAAAGAACTATATAATTGACTGGTTCTGTACTATAACATGTGTCCCTGCAAGTATATTTTTGAAAAGGCAAAACACAAGTTTGATGATACTGTTGTAAATAAAAAAATCGTAAATTTGTATCATTTAAATATTAAACCACATATGGGCCAAATGTCTTGTCGAAGCCGAATTGAACTCAAACTTATTTAAAAATAAAAACTTTATATTTATTTGTGCCTATGCTATTGGTATAAAATGTTGCATCCAGCAGTTTATTTTATGCTAGCACAATTAATAAGCCCATCGATGACAAGGACTGCACTGAATCCATGTCTCTAAAAATCGATCGGCCGGAAGAAGAGGGTTACATCTCAAAAACCCATTTTTTTCAGGAGAGCCAATTTAAGTTTTAATGTAACTTAAAATTCTTATTTTATTAAAATTACGGAATGCTGAGTTACCATTTTCATTTTGTAGTTAAGATTTTAGAAGTAGTTTAAGATGACGTATATACATGTTTCATAAATATTAAAGCTAGGGAGAGTTTGAAACATGTAACTGTCTTTCTCATAAAATACAGATACTTTTTTTAAGTTGTGGTTGCATCGTAAACAATTTATGGAAACCTTTGACATAAAAACAAACAAAAATAATTTGTTATCAACGAATTATTTATTTTAGAGTTATAATACTTGATTGCTTACAACTAATCGGACAGATAAACAGAATAACGCTAAAAAAATAATTTTACATCAACATAATAAATATAGTTCACAGATTTTTGTAAAAGTTAAGATAATAAAAGGGTACGCAATGTTTTTGATCAATTAAGAACAATCCCTTTTTTTTGCATCGGTTATATCCGGTTTTGAAGAAAATGCTTTCTTTAGATTGATTTTTTGACATTAATTTTTTTCCTTGAATTTATAATTTCTACTTCAATATAGTCGGATTGTTCAAAGGACTTTTTATAGAAAAATTTTCCAGGGTGATCTTTTTCCAACTTATAGATTTTTATATCGTTCAGCTTTACATTTTTGGGTTTCTGCCCAGCACAATTATCGGAATAAAATATAATGTCAAGTCCATCCATATTTTGTTGAACTATTTCTTGAAGATAGCTAAAAAGGCATGTACCTATTTCATTGGCACCTCTATTAGCCTCCCCTTCGTGCCACATAAAGCATGTGCCTTCGTGGCATTTTATATCGTATAAAGTAAAATTTAATACATTTAGCTTCGAAGCGTAATAAAAACATGAAGCATCTCCGATTGGACACGGCAACACTGCCTGCAAATCAAATACTATATCTTTAGTTTTGTCATTACTGCCCCTATCTTTTTCTTTTTCTTTCCTACTTAAATCTTTCTCCTTTATGTGTTTGGCATATTTTTCTTCCATAGGGTAGGTGGGGGCAAAACCTCGCAATTTCAAATTTTTTAGGATTGTTGAAAGTGGGACCTGTATTTGCTGTTTCCTGAAGCGAAACTAATTAATAGACGTCTTACCTAAAAACACGGGATAAGATATGTGGTCTATGATTAATAATTAATAAGAAATTAAACATTTTGTACAAAAAATTGCAGGGCTTTGCCCTATCGAATGGGGCAAACCCACGCGGTGCGGGGATTTTCCCCTATAGTCAATAAAATGGGTTGAATGGAAAACAATTACAAAAATAAATTTATTATAAACTTTTTAACATTCTGTTACTACAAAAATAAAAGTGCATTATCATTTAAAGTTTTTTTAGAACATAGTAAAATGAGTTAAGTCCTCTGTGAAAGTAATCACGTTATGGAACCTTGAAGAATTCATCTCAGTAGGTTTTGACAATCTTAAAACAATATCATAATTAGTAATAAAGGACTCTTCATTTGTTTCCGAAAACTTGTAGGCATTTAGTATTTTTTGTAAAATACTACTTCATAACCTTCTTGATAGATTCCGATAATCCTAGCTATGTAGTGTCGGAAAGAATTCTTTGTTTTACCCTGAACTTTAACTACAGCATAATCATTTGGCATTAGAAATTCAGAGTTTTGCTGTAAATCTTCAATCTTTTTTCCTGAGCGTCACCATGAGATGAAAGATCACAATCAGAGCTACTGTCATGAATCGAATAGTCTGCATCGGAGTCTGAAGATAATACTGTGCTGACATTTTTCTGTCTCTTTTTTGGATTGACAGTAGGGAATTTGCTTAGTGACTTTTTCTTTCAATCGATTTTTTTTCTATGGAAAGTTTGTCTTTCTCAGTAGCTTCTTTTTCTTTTTCAGCTGCTTCTCTTTCCATTCGTTCCTTATTGGGTGTTGACGTTAGCAACACAGACTTCAAACCTTTCCCTTTGCGTTTTCTCTTTATTTTTATTTTAGGATAGTGGGATAATGTCTCTTGGTGTTGTTAAACGAGTCTGCGTGGAAGGAGCATCTTCTACCGAAGGTGTTTCAATGGCAGTATGACTGGTGCCTTCTTGCACGTCTTGTTCTATTTCAACATCAATTGACACTGAAGTTGACGGTTGATTACAACGATTTTCTTGAGACACTACAGGCAGATCTTCTAACTCATTACCACCATCATTAAAAATTATCATTCGGTCATCGCTGTCTAATTTTTCATCTAGTAGTTGGTCAGTTACCTGTGACGGCAAAAAATCAGAATCTGAGAAGGTGTTAGCATTGAACGGATAAATTCCGGTACTCTTGAAGGCCTGAACTGCATTTTCGACAGTGCTCGCTTTTTCAAATGCTATATTAAATGATTCAGCAACATTATAAACACTAAAGCTTTCTCCTGGATGAGAAGCATCCCACGAATCCACAGCAGGATCATAATTAATAGGCCTTGAGTGGTCGGAATACACAGCGATCGAGAGGTTGAGTCTTATGGCTACTGTGTGGTGGCAAGGTAAGCAAATGGATGTGGTTTGATTTTGCAAAAGTAACTGCCTCCAGACTTGTGTGGGAAACATGATTATCGAGTATTAACAAGATTGGGCTCGTCTCACTTGGTTTTGCATATTTTTTGAAATGTTTCAGCCACTTAATGAATGTAGGGGTATTCATATACCCTTTATCGGTTACAGCCATGTCGCACCCTAACGGGCCGCCTTTAATTAAAAGTTTATTTTCTCTTTTTCGAGCGTAGATAAAGAAAGGAGGTACAAAATACCCTATGGGATTTACCGCACACACAGCTGTTACTGTTTGGCCTTGCTCCGCCGCTACTGCCTTGGCTACTTCTCTTTTTCCCGTAGGAGCTACATGTTTAGGAAGTATATTGGGAACTGTTTGGACCCCTGTTTCATCCATATTGTATATTTGACTGGGTGTAAAGCTGTACTTTTTCATGACGGCCTCCAAGTTGTCAAAATATTGAGATAGTTGTACCTTATTGAATCCCATTGTCCGGGCAACACTCGTTTTTCGGGGAACACGCAGAGATAGCTTGTTTCTTTTCATAAAGGCACGCGTAAAATCCCTCCCCGCGAGTTGTGCTTCAGTAGAAAATTGATGGGGAAGGTTGTTGTCCTCGGCAAATTTAAACAAAAGGAATCTTAAAGATTTTAGGGTAAGGCCAAAAAATCGCTTGTCGAGGTCGATACAGTGTCTCACTAATTCCATTTCCTGATTTGCCGAGAATGTTGCTCGAAATCGTCCAAGTTTGTTTCCTCCTTTTTTAGCCGGTCACTCAGTGTTGATTCGTGAAAACGCCTCTTGCAATCAGCGCTTGTGCTTCAGCGAGTTGATCTTCCGTCATTGCTACGTACTGGGCTTTTCTTTTATACGTCCTAAAACTAAGAAATACTCTTTAAAATGTGCACAATATATTCTATAAGCACGATGGGGCAAATACCCGCATGCGGGGATTTGTCCCTCAAAGCATGCGGGGTTTTGCCCTATTCTGCACTATTTAAAATCGATCATTCATAAGACCTTTGTACACAAGGTCAAGCATAATAATTGCACACAGAAAGAAAGCTAGGGAATCATACAATCAACAGATAATTACATTTTTAAAGAAACTTTAACGACGTGTAATTAATTATTGAACTAAATTAAGTAATTATTAGATCAAAATAATAAAAAATGAGCTAACCTCATTTTTTCCGCTCACGATCGTTCTACTGCCATCAAAGTCCATGTCACACTAAACAGCAACAAGACCGACCTGTCGCCTGATGACCGGAGCTGAAATCGTTCCTGGGCTATTTAAAAACCGCTGCGTGGCTTTGCCCCGTGCGGGGAATTGCCCCCACCTACCCTATCCTGTTTTTGCTGATCATTAGAATTTCTATATTCTACACATTCTACACACTGATCTTTTTTGGTTAATGTAAAGCCAAATTAAACTCTTCATTGAATATTTTACTATACATGGTATAGTTAGCACAGGGAAGGTTCTGCTCATTACATTGTTTGGTATAATCTCTGTGCAAGTCTGCAATCGATTTACTTCCATCGATATATTCCTTACTTGTATTGGCTCTACAGTAATGGCTTTCAATGCGTGGGATACTGTTGATGTGATTTTTTACATTATTTTTTATAATTTCACTAATTTTATAGTGATTCCCATGTTTTCCTCTTCTGTCCTTTTCCAAAACCCTACCGCTGTCGCAAATATTCACCTTTTTCAAAACTGTAATAATGACTTTTTGGTTAATTGATAATGTAGCCATAAAAAAAAATTGCACAGTTGCTTTGTCATTGATTAAAAAAAGGAAGGCATTATTAGGTTTTCTCGGATTATGTGCATTTGTGTATTTATAACGGAGTGTGACAGTTTTCATATTGGATAATATAAATTCCCTCTGTTTTTCAATATCTTGCAATTTCCAATACTCTCTAAAGATATTTTCTAGTTGTTCCGGTAATATTTTTTCGGAACATTTTAATTTACATTTTGAGCCACAAGGTGGCAAAATGGTCTTCTTTTCCTTAGTTACTTTGTTTTTTAGAATTTTGCCATCATTCGATTTAATTACACGCGTATAAGTATACTCTTGGCCGCTATTTCGAAGTTTTTTGTTTTCAACTTTTTTCCACGTATTCGGATTTTTCATTCTCTTTCTAGTTGCTTTCTTGTTTTTACTTTGGGGATTTTCTACTTTTCTTTTTTATATTTGGGTTGTACTAGCTCTTCTTCATGATCCGAAGAGCTACTATCGATTGACGAACTATAATTAGGATCTTTAATGCTATCGTCTTCGGAGAAAGGTTAATTTCTTGAAATTTCGAATGAACCAGAATTTGAATTAGATCCCGCAGACTCGGTATCTGACGATGAATTCGATGACGAATCTGATGATGAATCTGAAGATGATAGGGTATTTTTCTTTTGCAAATCTGAAAAGGAAAATAGAAAGGTCGGAAAAATATAAACATAATTATATTATACTTTTACCGTCTAAAGTAGTTTCTATTTGCTTAGTCTCAGCAATGGTGCAAATGACATTTTCTAAAAATAAACACAAATTTATTAGGTAATAGGCAAAATTTAAAACAGACTTTGACTTACCATTTATAGTAGTATCTAGTGTGTTGTTTTTGGAACTGTTCATGTCTATAAAAACGTTGGCTGGCAGAATATATTCCCTTAAACAAAGAAATATTAATTACCTTGGAAAAAGGCTCTGGTAATATCTTACCATAATTTTCCTTTAAGTCCAAAGAACAAGTTTCACTTTCTGCAATTGAATTTTCCATTTGATTTGGCACTAGATTAGTAGTATTACCCTTTGACTCAGTGATGGTTACTAGCAAAATAATACAAATTAAGAATCAATATCAGTTATTGAAAAATCCAATTCTTACCTAGAATATTATTTTGGTCAGCTACATGGTGCGACTGATCCGAGGACTGATCCTTTACCAGACTCATAATTCGTTGAATACGACTCATTTTGCACGTTAAAAATAAACCGAGCTTAGTAATGATTCTGTTGACCTGGAAAAATCGATAAACACAATTTTATTTGTATAAGTAGTCTTACTTTCTAGCATTACAACTAGCATTTTGCATAACTATTTTTGGATCAATAGGGTTATATCTCAAAATATAATTCAACTACCTTAAAATTATTATATTTAAGAAAGTTACATTTAGAGATGTAACCCTCTTGAAGCAGAATTAGATTGCATGTTTTGTTATATATCGAATTGTCACCTTCATACTTAAAAAAACTTATAGAAATTTCTACTTACTGTTGTTAAAAACCGTTACAACATGAAATGTACCTTTCTTTTTAACACAAAGCGTACACAGGTTTCGTTATATCACGAAATATAACCTTCTTGGCGATCAAACTTGAAGTGCCCACTGTCAAAGTCAGTCATAAACTAAAATGCAACCTTTATCCCTTGATTTGTGGCGCCATCTATGTAAATTCCGGATAGTTACAACTTCCATCTCGTGGCGTTCACGTGTAAACTCACTTGTACCCTTCTTTCTCATAAAAGTATAGTCAATTTTAGGTATATTGTGATAAAAAAGTAACAATTGATATTTTTCGTGATGTAACCCTCTTCTTCCGGACGATCGAAATGTTTAT
Source organism: Listronotus bonariensis (assembly GCA_014170235.1). Taxonomy (NCBI): domain Eukaryota; kingdom Metazoa; phylum Arthropoda; class Insecta; order Coleoptera; family Curculionidae; genus Listronotus; species Listronotus bonariensis. Next base: position 11,788 of record JACEGR010008712.1, read on the forward strand.
CATAGTATTAATATTTACAATTTTTATTTTGGCAAGACTTGTATCTGCTTTTACTGACTTTGAATTAAAATTTTGGTGTTTCCACTTTTTTCTTTGGCTATTTTTTTATGGTTTAGCGATTTTTTTCCTGTTTTTTTCTTTCTCTCTTTTGAATTAATGAAAAGATTTGGTAGGCTTTGCTACGTTTGCTGAATGCATCACATAAATAGGACGGAAGAGCCAATGGTCTTGGTTCATTGTACGGACAATATCTTCAAGTTAAACATGTCGTTTTAAAGTGTTAAAATGTTAGTTTTTAAATTTATTTATCGAATACAATCCAAACTTTTGATTCAGAAGAAAGCTTAAAAAAGTACCAACATGTGATATATCAGATTTTTAATAGCTTCGATAATATGGCCGTCCTCAGGAGTTGATAGTTAAAAAGCTTTAAGAAAATACCGTAAACCGGGGCTACTTTGACATACTTTTGACATAAATCATTCTGTACATTCACGTGTAGGCTGATGGGCGATATTATATATGTGTCAACATAACATTTGAAACTTTGGCTATCGGCTAGAGCCTTTATGAAAAACCTATATTTTCTTCACATGTACCACACATGACACATCAGACAGCACACCCACAACTCGCCCTTGGCGTCTTTAGAAAAAAGTTCTCCACAATAAACGCACGCTGCATCTTCATATTCAGGACGAGTTCCAAATTCTTCCATGTCATTATCTTCATCATCTGGAATAAATATATCACCCCCTTCATTCTCAGAGTCGGACGAACAGTCTTCTTACGTTTTTGAGGTTTCGATTGGGATTTCGATTTACCCTTAACCAAAGTTTTGCCAAACACATTCCGTTTTCCTTTTTCACTACTATTTTTTATTTTTTCAACAGATATTTCTAATTCACTTTTGTACGGGGAAGACGTTATAATTTCAGACTTAGAAGACTTTTTTCCAGGACTAGTTACTTTCCTTTTTATGGAAGGGACTGGGGAAATCGCAAAAGGCGACACAAACCTGAGTGATTTTGCCGAACCGGAAGGAGCAGTGGCAGGGCAACTCTTGGAACATCCAGGTTGTGTATTGATATTCTCAGAAAATCCAGGAGGATCATCGACATTTTTAGAGCATTTGGGTTGGGGATTATTAATGGAAGATTTAGCAATTTTTTTATTATTTTCAGTTGTTGGACTGGACACAGGAGAGGAACTTTGATCTTGAGACGTATTATTGCTGTTGGTAGACACGTCTTTAGAATTGCTGCATCTTTTAACTGCTTCAGCTTCCTTAACACATTCGCGGACAGTTTAAGCCTCCGAAGCGCACCTAGAAAATCAGTTTTTGTTTTTTTAATTATTGATATAAAAACAAACTTTTAAGTATCAAAGTAGTATATTAAAGTAACATAGAGGTACAAAAGTATATTTTTGGAATTTTATTTATTGACGGTTATAGCCGTCATTTGTATTAGCAGTTTCTTTTTAAATTGAAATTTGTAAATGACGGCTATAACCGTCTAATAATAGAAAATACAAAACAAAGAACCAAATAATAAGTGTCATAGATATAAACAATTTACACATTTAATGACAGTTACGGAGTACTGTCAACATTTGTGTATGTTCGTTCATGATATTTTTCGAAACAACTAGGACAGAGCGGAGGTTTATCAGAGCATCCTTTGCAACGAAACGACGTTTCCTTTCTTATCTCGTTTCTCCAGCATTCCCTACATCGCAAGAAATACGTTTTTCGTTTAAAATCTTCGGGAGCAGGAATTTTTTCTGGGTAATGTTTAAATATAGGAAGAACTGAGTGATTCACATTTTGATTTGAAGGACCAGGTTCATTTTGAAGTGCAGAAGGGATTCTTGGACGGCCACCTCTAGATTTTATAATTAAATCTTTTCCATTAGTAATTTCCATAGGAACTTGTAGTAAGCTTCTAATTAGGTTATCTCTATAGTTAAGAAATGTTTCTTTTGAATGCATTTTTCTGTACAAAAAGAAAGAATTCCACGCACAAAGGTCTACTAAATGAAATATGACTTTTTTATACCATCTAATGGTTTTACGGGGCGATGAGTAGTAATGTACCATCTGATCGCAACGATCTATTCCAGCCATATTTTCATTATATGCGGCAATTGCTTTAGGTTTACTTCTTATTTGATGAAACCTGTTGGGAACATCAACAATATCAGGGTGATTACCTGTAGAAATAAAAAGTACGTCCCTCTTATCTCGCCATTTTGATACGTATACTTCTCCTGATCTTCTCCAAATGTGTTCACCCCTTTTTAATTTTTTGTTGACGACTTCTGTTGGATTTCCCTCCTTTTTGCACGTAAAGTGCCAGTAGTGTGCGTTTTACATTTTAGGAGTTCTTTAGACAAATCTACAGAGTTATAGAAATTGTCCATGTATAGATGATGTCCTTGGTTAAGGTAGGGTAGCATAAGACGTTTTACTAGGGAACTGGTTTTTCCATCCTCTTCATCTGAATCCGATTTTCCCTTGTATATTTCAAAATTTAGAACATATCCATCCGAAGTAGTCAACTCGAAAAATTTTATCCCATAACGTGCTTTTTTATTTTTAATATACTGACGAAAACTTAGTCTGCCCCTAAACAATAAAAGAGACTCATCAAGTGACAGTGTTTCCCCTGGCTCGTAACATTCTTGGAAGGAATTTATTACCAATTTTACCAGAGGAGATACTTTTCCTAATTTTTCTTGCGATGATTTTTTATCAGCATCGGGATTTTCGTAACAGCTTAGACATCTCAGCAGTTGTTCAAATCGACGACCCGACATTACAAACGGAAATATTGGATGATAATAGAGGTAGTCCATACTAAACATGTGTCTTATACTAGGAGCTGGGTTTTGTGCTTGTAGTAAGCAAAGACCAAGAAACTGGCACATTTCTGACCTAGAAGTCTCTTTAAAATGAAGCATTCTTCTATTTCTTGTAGAAGGCCTGTTAGAGAGGCATAGATTATTTCCATAATTATTAGTGGATTCTACCAGCAAATCAAGAATATCATCAGAGAAAATTTTTTTAAACACGTCAATATGTGAGAATGTTTCATCAATATTCTTTGGTCCAGATCTCATAGAATTAAAACAAAAATTTTTAATAGGTTTTAAATCTTCATACCACAAGTCTGGGCTCTCAACATCCTCCTCTTCGGTATCCCGGACGTTGCTGCTGTTTTCAATCTCGTTATCTTCACTTTCGTCGTCGCTATCGTCTTCAAAACTTGGAATATAGTCTGGATCTCCGCTAAATTCTCCAGTATAGTCACGAAACTGCTCGGGCTCCGAGTCTGAACTTTCTTCGAAAATTTTATCATCTTCTTCTTCACTGTCGCTTTCGGCAAAAAGTTGGTGCATTTTTTTAAATGCTCTTGTTCTTTTTCATAGGAGCCCATTGACTAAAAATAAAATATAATAAATAAATTTAAAAAAAAGTAAATGACCAATAAAATCGTCTAATAAGCAATACAAATTTTAGGTGAAATATACTGACAGAATATAAAATCAAATATCAAACTAAAAAAACTAAATACTTACATTCTATTGCAAGTTTTTTAACAAAATCACTAAAAATATAACGCTCCAACATAAAACACGTGTTACTGCATTCACAGTTTATAACGCACTAACGAGGTTTCAGTATAAATCATGACGGTAATAACCGTCATAACAATGTACTATCCAACTTGCAAAATATTGACCACGTGAAGAGATATTTGCCCGCAAATGGATAATTTTTAACTTAAGCTGTACTGGTATAGGACAGTTGATTTTTACCGTCACGTACTCTAATGTACTTGATGACTGCTCGAGCCGTCGTTCTCTCTATAGAGTATATATGGATGACGGCTTAAGCCGTCATTACCTACGAAAGAGAAGCAAAATTGACGGCTATAGCCGTACTGTCCGCGAATGTGTTAATAATAAAATTAGCTTCACAAAAAATTTCCCTATTTAAGGGATAAATTCCTGTCACTCGAAATCCGTTGGTAGCAATTTGTGCAGTCTGAGATTTTAGGAATGCCTTTCCTAATAACTCAGCTATTTCAAAAACTGAAACAGGACGCTCATTAATACGTATCCACTTCCTTTTTCGTCGCTATAGTATGCCTTAAACGGACCCATAAAACTCTTGTCTAGGGGTTGTAATTTATGCGTAGAATGAGGCGGTAGTGACACTATTGAAATGTGATTCTCCCTGGCTAAACTAATAACTGTATAAAAATAACGAAACCACTTCGTGAACAGATTTTGTTGAATCCATCCACTGGGATGCACATCATAAATTGTACCGGGGGAGCTCCACGGACTAACTGGTCATTCCTATTTTTCCTGGGATATAATAACATCGGGGGTAAAAATTGTCCACCAGCGCTCATACAGGCAACGATTGTCACAAGTGATCCTCGTTCTGCTGAAGTGATGGCAGTAATCTGTCGTTTACCTTTTCGCCAAATTAAAGTAGGTACCTTGCTTTGCACTATTGATAAACCAGTCTCGTCGACGTTGAATATCCTGTGTGGTGGAAAATTGTATTTATTGTATTCCTGCTTCATATTATCAAAAAATCGTGAGGCGTTTTCGGCATTAAAACCAAGAGCTCTTGCAAACGACGTACCAGTTGGCTTTCTTGGAGACAGTATTTCATTATGGCGACGTAAAAATCCATCGAGCCAACTGCTTCCTGCTATTTCTTTCCTAAAGGGATTATCCTTACCATTTTGTTTTACTAGTTTGTACGCCATAATTCGAATGTCTCGCCTGGTGAGACCATAAAACTTTGCCTCCATTGTGAGTGTAGGGGAGACCAGGGCTAATTCACGCATTTTTTATATTCAAATTTTTAACAATGTGATTTTCGTGACTTTGGCACATTTTTAGGGTTATGTAATAGGATTACCATTTTAGCTATAGTTTGGATTACAAAAACCTTTAAAACTGATTAAGGTTTTTCAGAAAATATATTGTTTTAAAGCAGTGCAAAGTGCGCCAAGCAACCCCGCCCTGGGGTTGAATGACGAACGCTTGGGGCTAGTTGACGCATGCTTTTAAAACCACAGGTTTGGTGTATAAGAAACGAAGAAAAACATTTATAAAACATATTTATTGTCAAAAAGAACATTAGTATAATATTTCCACAAATAAATGAAACTGTTTAACCACAAACTTAAAAACATATCCTCCTACATCTAAAAAGATTAGCTAAAACTAAAAAAAGTAAAGGTAAAAATATTATTAAAGGCATTTTAAGTTACGCAATTAATCGCTCTGGCAGTTTACACAAACGAAAAATGCACTGGCATCGTCTGCACATGCCTCATGTGCCCACAGATTGCAAGTAGTGCACCTAATCCACTTTTCGGAGGGAGCACTATGTTTAAAAGTATCCAGACAATATAGGCAAAAACAACCGTCCTCAGAATCTCCACTGCTGTCTGACTCTATATCCGCTTGTTTGTCTTTCTTTTTATTTTCACGATTAACTTTTTTAGCTCTTAATATGTTTTCCTTATTTTTTCGTGTTTTTTTAATTGGATTTTCTATGTTTAAAGTTACTTTTCTTTTAACGGATTGCCTGTTGATTTCTTGTTGCAAAAGAGCGTCTTTAACTGGTGTATCAGTTAAAATCGCTGACTGCCGTAGTCTGGATTGATTTCGTATGTTTTTTCTGAGTGCAGCTTTAGGTAAAGGTCGTAACTGTAATGGGGTTATAGGGGGTGTCCTTTCTCTTTCTGTCTCTCTCAAAAGCTGTAACGAACATGTATCATTACTAATGATTGCCTGAGTAACTGGCTCGGTAAGAAACGACGAACAACCAGGAATAGGTTTTTCGATGGTGCTGTCTTGAATTGTCAAAGTAGGCCCCGCAGTAATATTTTTAATAGCAATAGACTTGGAATCCTCAGATTTTTTTCCTGCACAACAGATGTCTGTCCAGCTTGATCATCATTTAATGGATTAGGGCGGTCAGTGGAGTAAGATGGCAAAAATTCTGAATCTGGAAACACATCTTTATTAAATGGATAAATTCCAGATACATTGAATCCAGCTGTAATGTTTTTTGGAGTTATTGCCAAGGGCAAAGCTGTGCTCACAATTTTCGGAATATCGTAGATAGTCATAGTACGACCAGGATTACTGGTTATCCACGAATCACATGCAGAGTTGACGAATCGTTTTAATGGACCATATACAGAGCGGTCTAAGGGTTGTAATTTATGCGAACAGTGGGGCGGAAACGATAACACTGTAACCCCATTATCTTTTAAATAGTCTAAGGCCTTAATAGAAAGGTGGGATTGATGGTTGTCGAGTAACAGTAGCACAGGTTTTTCTTTGGAACAGCGGACATTTTTAACAAAATGGTTTACCCACTCTAAAAGTTTTCTGCTTTCATCCACCCTGATGGATTTGCACCCCCATACTTCCAGGAGGTCCTGCAGCAATAAAATGTTCCTTAAAGTTTACCCTGGGAAAAATAAAATAAGGTGGAATACTATTTCCAGTTGCGGACACTGCTATCGCTAATGTAACAAGAGTGCCTCTTTCTTGAGAAGTTATTCTTCCTACTTGTTTGAATCCACGCCTTGCTACTACTCTGTCAGGTTTTGGACTGTAGTTATGCCGGTTTCGTCCATGTTAAAAATATCTTCAGGGCCAAATTTGAAACGATCGAGAACTGTTTGCAAATTTTTGAAAAATGTTAAAACATTTTCTTTATTAAAACTTGAAGCACGAGCTAAACTAGTAGCCTCTGGTGTTCTTATTGAAAGCTTATTGTGGCCCTTTAAAAACATTGTGAACCAGTCCTCGCCAGCTAATTGATTTCTAGTCCATGATTCCGGCATATTAACCTTTAGGGCAGTGGCATACTCAAATGCAAATTGTCTGACTTGCTTTGGTGCTAATCCATAATATATGTCAGCGGCTTGTGTAAGGTACTCCTCCAATAGCTGCTCTTGCGCGTCATTAAATATCTGAAACAATAAATTAGCATAAAAGACTTACCTACTTAAAATTTTTGCACTACGTATCTACCTGACGGTTATTTCTGTAACCAACATGGGTAGTCGGCAGCACTGCTCCGCTATGTATCTCTGCATCCGAAACTTTATGACAAAATCTTCTTAAAGAAGCTTACTTAAGGTTCAACTGCTCAAGAAAAATAATTGGGAATATTTTTTAATTTTCACTCATGCATAAATCTGCTGAATTATCATTTTAGTATCATAATAAGGAATATCTGGATTCAGGAACTAACCAATTTTGTAAAAATATATATTTTTTCAAATGTTGTATTTTTCCCATTTTATCCACATGTGTTGATAAAATGGGATTTTGGGTAATTCTAAAACGGGATACGTATTTAAGCAGCGAAATTTTAGTTCTATCTAAAGGGCAATAAGACATGAAATATTCTTAACCGGATTTATTTTAAAATATGAAGAACATAAGAGTATTATAGAGTTAAATTAGCTAACACGTTTAAAACTTAATATTGGCATTTGTCACATAAGAAATAATCTTCATCATCTTCTGCTCCCGCACATGCTTCATGAACCCATCTGAGACACTGGCTGCATTTGATCCATCCGTCCCCTTTTGCTTGAAGAGTAACTGTTTCCACAATAAAAACATTCCGGATCAGACTCTGTTCACTAGATTCATCATTGTCAATAAATTTAACCTTTACGCTCTTCCTTTGTCCGCTATATTGGAATCATCTGCAGCTCCTCTAACCGATCTTCCATTTAATTTAACTTCCCTTGCTGCCCTCAACATAAGTTCAGGGTTAGTGAGACCCTTTTGAGTTTTTCTCTTGTAAGTCCTCATTACTCTAGAAAAACTAAAAAATATTTTTATTTACTTTTAAATACTTAAAAACATCATTGGGGGTTAGTTGACGCATGCGTCAACCAGCCCCTCAAAACATGCTTCAACCAGCCCCAAACGTATTTTTCATACACATATTTGATTTTCACAGCTACTATGAATAAAAATTAAATTTTGATGACTGGTTTTTAAAAAACAATGTTTATGCAATGTATTAACACTATAAATATTTAAAGAGAATGTACTGCTTAAACGACATAACAAATTTAATAAAGAGGTTAAAATTTACTTACGTGTATTAAAAAACAATTTTTTGGCATGCACGTTGTTTCACTGACTGAACAAGACTAAAACTTTTTAACGACAAGAAATTCGTCACGTACATCATTTTTAGTGGGGTGACGGTGTTGCCGCCCTTCACATTTTTTTAAAAATCAAGTGCGTCAATCAACACCTGCGTCAACCAGCCCCGGTTTCCCCTAATCTACAAGCTCCTTTTCCAATTGTTCACCTAAAACTGTGTTTGGCGCGCTTGTGGCTGCTCCGGTTGTATCGGCAAGCGTCGATCTCCGGAGTTAAGCAGTGAAGTGCGCGCCCATAACTTGGATGGGTGACCGGCGGTGTTTTGGGCACCGGCACGTGGTGTTCTGCTCGGGGGTGAACAAACGGACCGAGCAACAACCATCCAAGTTATGGAATGAATGGTGTGTGAATGGGAAGGAGTAGGGGTCAAGGTACAATAAGCCTTCAGGCTGCAGTGCACCACCTAGGGGGCGGTCGTCGGACCTGGGTGGGATGACCCCGAAAGGGTGAAAAAACTGTTTTTCTTCCAAGAGCAGTTGCAGTGATGAGGTCAGGATCTCCATCGACTTTCGACAGCCTTTGTAACGTAGATCTTGGCACGCGATATGTTTTCGATGCCTGCCTACAAGATAACGAGTGTTCTCTAACAGCAATTATTGCTCTTGTCATATTCTTGGGATCCCACTGCTTTCTTGCATTTTTTGAAACGTATTTTTTCCTTGTTTGGGGCATTTTTACCTAAAAAAATAATAGTGCAATTTTCTAGAACTCTACACCAAAAGTGGTCCGAATATGGGCCTGGCTCATATTTCGGACAACTAAGTGGTCCATAATCCAAGCATAACCACAAAAATGTCAACTTATAAACAAAGTATTTAATGCAATACAAGGCAAAACCAAGTAAAATATCTTAAAAAGTAACATTTCTAGTACACACTTACCAATTTTCAACTTGGAAGATTGAGAATTATTGTCAAAAATACAAAGTATTTACGCGCTTTAATAAATATTTACAACCGTCAAAATTTCAACTTGTCGACTGCATCTCTACGCCACCTATGTTTCGAAAGCCAAAGCTAGAGATTTGTTCGAGGATCAGTGGCGCAACGATTAAGCTTGCTACACATTGTGTCGGTACACATTGGGGGCCAATAAAAGGGTGGCCCATAATACCAGCATGGCTCATATTCGGACCATCTCCTCTAATAAACAACAACAGAAAACCTCTAACTCTAAAATTTAAATAAAATAAAACGCCATTGCATAAAAACAAAATAAAGGTATAAAAAATAATGCAGGTACTAACACAAAAATGATTTAAATATCTAATCATCTTCACATATGGGATACGTATATTGTTTTTCCTTTGACGCGCTGTTGCAAATGCCGCAAATCCATCTGGAGCAAATGACACAGCAAATCCAATCTGGGCCTCTGTATTTAGAATAGAGGCATTTGCATATTGCACACAGATCGCTGCTACTCTCGTCTGCCTTAGATTGTGAAGTCGTAGATTTGGAGGGTTGAGGTTTGGAGGGACTTGGCTGGGAATCTTTATACTCCCTAAGGGTCTTCTTCATTTTGTTGACAGTAACGGATAATGGCAGGTTGTCCTCGTCTGTAGAAATTGAATCTGCATCTGCAGGAGGATTCTCAGCAGGTGGTACGGACATTCGCTCTCCAGGCCTTGTCTTTAGCTTTCTACCTCTTTTCCGTGAGGTGGATTCACCTGTTTGAGATCATCGAGATCCCTTGAGAAAATCTAATTAACTTTCATCGAGCAACCTTGCTTTGGAAGATGAATCGTGAAAGTCAGGAAATTTCCTTAAAATGGTGACAGGGCTGAATGGACAAATTCCGGTTGTTCGAAAGCCTGATATCAAATTTGTCTTAGCTGTCGTAGACACAGAACCCCACAGTTTATTTAGAAGTGCTGGAAACTGCTCTTTCGAAATTGTCCCCTTTCGTCTTGATTCCTTTCTCCAATTGTCCAAGACTGCCCTCCATTTTCTTTTCATAGGGCAAAAAACTGACATCTAGGGGTTGTAAAAGGTGGGTTGAATTGGGTGGGAGCGGAGTCATGTAAATATTATTTTCTTTGGCAGGTTGTATAACAATTGGGGAGCAATGCGAAGCAAGATTATCACCAATTACAATTATCTGTTCACCTTTTTTACTATGTTCCTTGACATGTGGAAGCAAAATACAGGGTGATTCAAAAGTAAGCGGCATCCTTTCAGGAGCGTAATCCTTGCATAAAAATAAGGCAAAAGTTCCTATAAACATATGGCCGAAAATGCATATTAAGGGAGCTACAACCCTTTGAAAGTTACTGAAGAAATTAGGTTTTTATTTAATATCTTTATGATTAAAAAAGGAAGTTTTGAAACTTTTCAAGGTTATATTTTTTTAGTGGCCAATTTTATGGTGAAACCAATTTTTCGCCTTGACGCTTCTAAGGGGTGGTTTTTAAGGGTGTAGGGAATAAAACCCTCACTAACTTTTCCCCTTTATAAGATTTTAACTTTTTGATAGCTTTTTCTGAAAGTCCAATGATTTTTACCAAAAAAGGTACTCTTGCCTCAAGTCGCTAGGGCAATAGTTTTCGAGAAAATCGCGCGTAAACACTTCAATGCAGGATTGACCCCTATTTTCATTTGAAAAAAATTTTTTTCAATTTTTAAAATAAAGGCTTTGTAGCTTTTAATAAGACGAACAAAAAGTTCTTATAAACATGTGTCTGAAAATGCTTCCTAAGGGAGCTACGCCCCTTTGAATAGGACACCCTAAAGACGATGTTTACTCAATAACTGTCAATCCTGCATTGAAGTGTTTACGCGCGATTTTCTCGAAAACTATTGCCCCTAGCGACTTGAGGCAAGAGTACCTTTTTTGGTAAAAATCATTGGACTTTCAGAAAAAGCTATCAAAAAGTTAAAATCTTATAAAGGGGAAAAGTTAGTGAGGGTTTTATTCCCTACACCCTTAAAAACCACCCCTTAGAAGCGTCAAGGCGAAAAATTGGTTTCACCATAAAATTGGCCACTAAAAAAATATAACCTTGAAAAGTTTCAAAAACTTCCTTTTTTAATCATAAAGATATTAAATAAAAACCTAATTTCTTCAGTAACTTTCAAAGGGTTGTAGCTCCCTTAATATGCATTTTCGGCCATATGTTTATAGGAACTTTTTGCCTTATTTTTATGCAAGGATTACGCTCCTGAAAGGATGCCGCTTACTTTTGAATCACCCTGTATTAAAAAACCACTGTTCGAATAGGTTCATGTCGAGCCAACCACTTTTGCTATGACTGTACACTGTTCCAACTGGCCCACCTTGAGTCCAATTATTATACAGATTTTGGGATTTGTATACTACCATTGGTGGTAGAAGTTCACCGTCTGCCGTTCCGCATACCATAATACTTACAGAAGTCCTCGAATGTTCCTTGATTCTCTCCACTCTTTTCATGCCCCTTGGAACGAGAACCCTTTTCGACCCCGGATCGTCGGTTATATTGGTTTCGTCGTAATTATAGATGTTTTGACGAGAAGCATTCACTAAATGAGGTTCGATATTTGTAAAAAACTCACGAATTGAAGTTTGACCCACAGATGCCCGATTTTGTTTTATATTGGTGGCTAGTCTAACGCGTAAATTGTTTCTAATTGCGAAGCTTTTCACAAAGTCATATCCTGGTTTGTTATCTTTCCACATTTCCACGGTACGCCCCTGTTTCTTCACAAAACCAGAAATAACGGATGCAATATCACTACTGGTCATCGGATATCCCCACTCACTAACAGTACCGAGTGTTTCACTAATTAAAGTTTCCTCTTCTTTTGACAACACCGTCGGATGGCCAACTTTGCTGGTATGTTTCCCGCTAATTCTCTCCAAGAGGGTTGTCCTTGCAACCTTGTATTTTATACTAGCTGCTTTCCTACTCATACCACTCTTTACAGCTGCAATTGCTTGCTGCATATTTGTTTCACTAAATTGGCGATATCGCCTACCACCCACCTCTTTAACGTAATTTCTGACCATTCTTTACCCTAAATATTATCAATCAACATAATATAACGCGTACACTACGACCTCTCGACCTGTTCTGCAATGTTGCCAGGTCAAAAAACCAAAAATCACCAGACACTTGTTCAAAAAGTTGCCAGATTTTGGAAAAAATCACCAGGTTTTTTATTTTCGCATATTTAGACAAGATACATACAATAACAGAAATAAAAAATGTTTTACATAAGTTTTGGATTTATTACAGAATATTATCAACTAAAACGTTTTCGTTATTGAAAAAAAAAACTAAAATAAAGTCCTGGATATTAAAGTATATAGAGTATATAATACATATAAAAATTTATTTATACATGCTATTATTGTGCCGATTAATAATATCTTCAGTTACAGAAAAGTTAAAACAGCTGGTATTATTTAAAGAAATTAATCTTTTACTGTGTAAGATTCCAGTTAATGTTTTGGAGCCTAATCTGTTTCGCATTTTTGTTTTATTTAAATTGATTTCAAAAATAATCTTTCCACACTTGCGCTACTGTGGGGTAATGTAAATAAAACATTTACAAAGTTTGCAAGCTCTGGAAAAATAAAACTATTGTCACCCCTTTTCGCATTACACACTTCTTTCCAAAATTCAGTTTCATCTAAAGAAAAATCAAAATTTGAAAATTTTAAATGCCTAAATTCTCTGTCTAGAGTATTAATATCGTTAACAAGATTTGGAAACCAAAGGGCTAAAGGTGCGATACTTTCCGTTGTTTTAATATTTGGAGGACTCAATACAGTGAGTAACTGAAGAATTTTTGTTTCACGAGAATTGAAAGGAAATCGTTTGTGTAGCTGATCAACTGCCTCAATATAAAAATTTAGACATTTCGTTTTAATATTATTTCTTACGGGTTCTTTTAATCCATGTTTAGTCAGTTCTGCAGCTGCTTTGGGACCCAAATAAATTTCATCAATTGAAAGAAAATTTTCCGGATTATGATACTGAATATATTCTAAATCTTTATTAATTAAGTAGTCTGATTTTAGGAAACAACTTAATAAAAATTTACAGGCGTTCAACATTTGGGGGTAAATGTAATATATATTTTTGGTTTTTCTGACTGGAATTCTAAATTTAAATTCGTAAAGTTTATATATATATATATATATATATATATATATATATATATATATATATATATATATATATATATATATATATATATAAATATATATATATATTCAAGAAAGAGAAGGTATATTTTATTTAATGGATTGTTTAGCATACTATTGATTTCATCTGCTCCTGACACTTTATCGAATGCTTCGATTCTGAAGTAATGCTGAAGAGCATCATACTGTTCAAGGATTCTAGAAACAGCTGAAATCAATGATAGCCATCTAGTTTGTGAAGCATGCAACAGCTTATGAGGTTTAATATTAAAAAATGATTGAAATTTACGCAATTCTGATTGCCTTTTATAACTGCGATGCATATATGAATACTTCTAACTAGTTTCTCTAGATCATCTGGCAATTTTTCACATGCAAAAGAGGCACATAATGCTAAAGAATGACAAATACATTTCATGGTATAAAGATCAGGGATGTCATTAACTAAAAGAGTTTTTAGTGAATTATGCGCCCCCATCATTGTATTTGCCCCATCAGCTGCAAATCCCACTAAATTATTTTTAACCTTTAACCGACGTCCTGACAATTTTGCACACAACCGACGTCGTTGGGTCCCTGGGACCGCAGATATAAAATAGCTTAATTCCTAATTAAATAAGTTTTCATAATTTTTTAATGAAAGATTTGAAAAAACCTTAGCTATTTTATGCATTTTATGAAAAATAATAACACTTAGTCTAAATTTAAGAATAATTCTTAGCATATTTACTAATCCTGTAATATTTCTATTTACTTTACAGCCCTCGTAAAATAATTATATAAAACAACTTAAACAATAAACCGTCGTTTTTTTTACATATTTATTATCAACATACCCTAAAGTATTATTTTAAAACAAAATATGTCACACAAAGCATACAGAAAAAAAAACGTGCAACACAAATTTATGCTAAAATTTTCAGTTTATTTTTCTTCTACTTAGTCTTTATCGGCACATCTGCGGCAAATTTTCTTCGAACACTCAAGACAAATAGGTTTTTGCAACCACAGCATAAATATACAGTTTTTCTTTTTCTTTTGGGGGGCAAATATGGCAGGTTTTCCGTTCGTTTCTTGCCAATTTGTCATCATCATTACCCTCAGGCGGTAAATCTGGGTTTCCTAAAGCACGAGCAATGGATAATCGTAGCTCACGTGGCAATTTTCCGTTCTGTGTACGTTCGTTCATATATGGTTGAACCAATTGTTTAGCTAAAGCTTTTAGAAACTGCAATCTGGTGAAAGGAAAATCAATATTGCGATGTGATTGGTGAATTATATAGGCATTTAGGAAACTCATATCCAGTATACGGTAAAAAATAACCATAGGCCAGCGTCTTGTACGGCGACTAGTGGAGTATATACTACATTTTTGGTCAATTGAGTCCACACCTCCTTTGGTATTATTGTAATACATTATAATGTCAGGCTTTTTTGTGGTTTCATCAATTTCTTTTGTATGGTGCATTGAGGACAGTAGGATGACTGCTTTCTTTTTTTTTCGGGACATAAGATACTATTGTAAAATCCTTCGTAAAACCAAAGAGGGAAGAGCTAACAGGACGTTTTGGGGAAGGTAAAAACTCCTGAGGAAGTTCTTTTGTATTTTTTTAAGAGTTCCAACAAGGGTAAGTTTGTTTGCTTTCAGTACACTTCCAAGTTCCATTGAAGTATACCAATTGTCAGTAGTTATATTTCGGTTACTCCCAAATATGGGTTTGCTCAAACGAATAACTGCTTGGGTTGGAATTTTATACTTTTTTCTTTTTCTAGTAGGTACATACCATCACTACCTTTTCCGCAGTATATGTAGGTATTATAAACATAACATGTACGTGCATCAGCTAAACACTGAACTTTCAGACCATATTTTGACGGTTTAGATGGCATATACATTTTAAAGGCGCAGCGTCCCCGAAATGCAACTAACATTTCATCGATAGTGGCATTTTCTCCCAAAGTATACACGGCCTGAGAATTTCTATTAAAAAAGTCAGTAGTTCGGATATAGCAGCTACAGGATCAGTTTTCTTGCGTTCATTTCGGTCTTCAGGATTATCAAATCTCAAACAGTTTAATAATATTGAGAAGCGCCGTTCAGACATTGCCAACCTAAAAATTTCTCTGCCTGTTCCGTCTGTAGCAAAAAGTGCGGATATATCCTCATGGTTTGACTTGAATGCCGCAGTGTAGCAGAGAAGGCCCAGAAAACATCTTAATTCACAAATTGTTAAGGCTTTTAGCTCGGTACGTTGAGGATCAGAATAATTTGATTTTACTTGCAAAAGCTTTTTATTTGTCCAAGTTAAAATACACTGTAATACATTATCATCAAATATATAGTTCCAAGCAGAAAGTGGATCAAACTTTTCATTTTCATTTTGCGGACCACGAATTCCAGGAAGCTTCATAATATTATGTGCTGGTGTCCTCACATTTCGAGTTGGTTCTCTAGAGGACCATTTAAAACGGTTTTTACCATAGTAGTAATTTTGATGTTCCTCATCCGATAATTCGTCCTCGCTTATCTCCATTTGTAGATCACTTCTTTGGAATAATTGATCATCAAGAACATCATTTTCTTCTTCCGATAAAATATCTATTTCAGAGTCGGAATTATGCTCACTTTCTATAACGTTGTCCTCCTCATCTTGATCGGACATTTCAACATCTGAGTCCAGAGATTCCATCATAAGCTTCATTTTTTCCTCAAAATTTGGGTCAGCTATGTTTACTTTATCAGGAACACGTCTAGAAGCCATTTTAGTCGATAAAACAAAACTTAGATGTAGTAAAAAAACTTTGCACTAAAAGCGTTGTGAGGTCCCCGGGACCGCTTGACAGTAATCACGCAAAAACTAAAACTCCTATAAATACGACTATACTCGTTTAACACTATTCTTGAACTAATAGGAAGGTACTATGACAGACTAACGCCAACGACAGTTTTAAGTGGGAGAAAATTAGAGACGAATATCGCCAGCGGTCCCAGGGACCGACGACGTCTGTTAAGGGTTAAAGGGAATATTTTTTCTAAAAAAAAATTTACTATAACATTATATAGATTTTGTGCAGTTGCTGTCTCGACTAATACGAGTCCAAGAAATTCATCTTTTATCTTGAAGTTATTTTTATATCGAACTACTAGGGCTAAATGTTTTTCTGAGGAAATATCTGTCGATTCATCAACCATCAAAGAAAATTTTTTAACTTTTAACTCTGAAATAAGGCGTTCAAAACTTGTCTTTCCTAGAACATTATTAATAATTGCTGTACATTTTGTTCTGTCACAAGACATTTTTGAAACTTGACTAGGCTCCATACCAGATAAACAAATAGATTTGACAAGTTCAGTCAAATGATCAGAAACGTTAATAGCAAGATTATGCTCCGCAATAAACGATGCAATTCTAATCTCATTTTGTTTAATTATATTATCAGAAGGAATAGAAAAGACTTTTTTGACAAAATTGATTGGCTACGCATTGCGTTCATTTTGTCGGTATGTTTTTTGATAGACTATGTTTTTTGACAGCAGCTACACCACCTATATAGTCTTTATTGCATATTTTACAATTAAAATGATGAATACCGTGAGAGCTCGGCTTGATCCATTTTCCAAAATCTTCATGTTTCTCCCATGCTGCTTTATATTTATGATCGTATAACTTCTTTTTCTTTATTAAAGTTGAAGACTTATCTGAATTTCCATCGTCAAGCACAGAATCAGAAGCTGAGTCAGAGTCATGTGCTTCATCTTGTTCTTTTGCATCAACGTTGCTATTGCTTGGTTGTGGTGAATGTGGACATGGACAAGTAACAGGTTCTTGTTTTTTCCTAATTACAAATGTGTCCATATTTCGCAGTTATTCTAAAGTGAAAATAAAAATGGTCAAAAATAAGCAGAAATGAGGGTGAAAATATAATCGTGTCGTTCGTGAGGTTTAAATGTTTTTGAATTTAAATATGCAAGTAATTTTTTCATATCTAGCAAAAATTTCTTGCTAAAGACACAAATTTAAAAATGTTTTAATTACCTACCTTTTAGTTGATCAGAAACAACACTTTGTAATAAAAAAAACTATACAAAGGCGCAAGTAAAAACAATAAAAACACTACTGAAGATACTGCACAGACAAAATGCCTGGCGGCGCCCACGGAAACTTCTTATGTAAAGCGATCACGGGAAATCCCCGCGGAGCACGCTTTTGCACGGGTATTCCCCGGTATTAGCAATGGAGTTTTTGAAAAGTATAACGCTATAGTCACGTATCTTTATAATAATTATATACTTTATGTATATTGACAAAATTTGTAATAATGTCAAATAAACAATATACGACAGTAGATTTCTTTTTAAATAAAAATTTAAATTTATAAATAGGCCAGTCCTGAAAATCACCAGAAATAGGACTTTTTAAAAAAGTTTTCACCATATCACCAGATTGGTTTACAAATCACCAGATCTGGTGATTTTTCACCAGACCTGGCAACATTGCTGTTCTGATACGTTAAATTCCTCAGCTAGCCCAGCGCGTTCGGTGTTTGGTGGCAGTTCCGAGAAAACGCACGTCTGCACGTGGCATGTTGAAGAAACCCGATTTGCGTCGAAGTTACCCTGACAGTCGAAGTAGCCCCGGTTTACGGTACCACTTTTGTTACGAGGCGGTTAATCAAGGACCGCCGTAATGACAGCGCCTATTGTAGCAATTTATAATATTAATGTTGTCATTTCTTGGCGGGCTTTTTTTAACTTGATAATTTATTTTTTTGATATAATATTGCCTTAATACATAGAAAATGCCACATAAAGCAAAAACTAATTATTTTTTAAATAGGGATATAACAGTAAAATGTAATATTTTTAGATCCATTTGTTTATAGGAAGGGTATTGTTCAACTTCTTTACTAAACTCTACATAGTGGTCAAAAATAATCGTAAAAAATTATCACAACAAAAAACCTTTAAAGTCAAGTTCAATGAAAACCCCCACCTTATCCTATTAATCGTTCGAAATAAGGGTAAGTTTGAATAAGGATATCTATTCCAAAATGTATAGTTTTCCAAATTAATATTAACCCTATGGAGCATTGCTAGAATAGATAAATAATAAATTGTTAATATTTTGTTTCACTGTTGGACTTAGGTATAAAACACTACACATAAATTATCTTTAGAAATTTACGCAGAATCTAAGTGCGGGACTATACATTGCGTTTTAGCGGGAGCGTTTTGGCGGGACCCGTTCGGCGGGAATGCAGTGTTGAGCCTATACTATTGCGGTTGAACGGCAATTGCATCAGTCGTGGATCGGTCGTGATCGTGTGAAAATGTTTTCCAAATTAAAAATTGTTTGCACACTTGAAGCTGCTGATTTGCTTGAAGAGCCGCCGGAAAAACGAACAAGACGATATTCTGTACATCCTTTTCATGCCACACGTGAATCAAGTAAAAGATTTATAAAGTTTTATGAAGATATACGAAAATATGAAGAAAAATTTTTCGGATATTATCGGATGTCTATTAATTCCTTTGACGAGCTTGTAAATGTAGTCCGCCCGTACATAACTAAACAAGAAACGACATGGAAGAAGCCGATATCTGCAGAGGAACGACTAACAATTACACTCAGGTAAGAACAATAACAAACATTTTTTTTTATTTTTGTAATTTATTAAGTTAAAGTAGGTATCTGTATAACAAACGTAAGTAAGAATTAATTAAACTCAGGGGAATGAACAGAATATAAGGAAGAAGGAGCAGGAGATGGTAGGGGCGTTGAAGTTTGGGATTGTGGGGAAGGTGAGTTTTGGACGTAGAGAGGACGAGGCAGTGCAGGAAAATATTGTTGGGGTTCCTGAATTGCAGCGGGATTAGATGGAAAGGTTGGATGTATTTGATATTCGGGATGTTGGATAGGATACAATGTGGTGTGCTGTTGCTGCATGTGCGATTGCTGTCTTTTATTGCGGACATCGCGGAAGAACTGCAGGCTTTGCAGTCGGAAATCTAGCTTTTCGTCCGAATTCAGTTGACGGTAATCCGGCAGCAAAGAGAGCAGAAACGATCTGTCGGCATCTTCTTCGGCGCTCTTCGTTGTCTCCAACGACGAAAGAAGCTGCGTTTGGAACGTCGTCATAGCTGCCGGTGGTTTACGACCCTTGGCCGACGTTCTTGGTTTGAGCCGATGTTCTTGGGGTGCCGCATCTTCGATACCCGGAGGATTTTCTTTTAAACTTTCGCCGTTTCCTTCACCCTCGCCCTCCTCATCAGAGACATGAGGCATGTTGCCCGAAGTTCTGGAAAACAATTAAGTAACGTTTCTTTACAATCAGGCTATTGTTCACAAACGCAGGTTACGAATTGCGGTGATACACACTGCAATAGCTACGTGGGACACCCGATTTTGAGCGGCTTATTACTCGAGAACCTTTCTCGTTGGTCATACCGAAAAAGGTTCTCGGGTTTAAAGTTCCCTACGAAAGCATTTTGGTTTACCTACCTTCTTTTCTCGATACTTTGTTGTAAGAAAGATAAAGCATCTGCATACACATATTTTTTTTTCTTTGGCGCCGGGTCTCCTGATGCTCCTTGATTAATATATTTGGAGTAGCTGTCTCTAATGTGACGCCATTTATTTTTCATCTCTTTCACTGGAATTAAAAAGATCTGATGTTACATTTTGTTTCTTTTCAGATATTTGGCAACTGGCAACAACTTTGCTGCTTTGCAGTACGAATTTTATATAGCTAAGAGTACGATTGCGGCAATTGTACGAGAAACTTGCCAGGGTATATGGAGTTGTTTGAAAGGAACTGAAATGCCTCCACCCACCGAGGAAAGATGGATAGAAATTGCGGACACATTTTACGCGAGAACTGATTTTCCCAACTGTGTAGGTGCCATTGATGGCAAACACATCAGATGCTCAAATCCACACAAGTCAGGGTCACAATATTTCAATTACAAAAAATTCTTTTCGATTGTGCTGATGGCTGTGGTAGATGCAAATTTATGTTTTGTTGCTATAGACGTTGGAGCTTATGGAAAAGAGGGCGATTCAACTGTATTTCGCAATAGCCCAATAGGTAGAAAGTTATATTCTAACCAATTAAACTTGCCTGCACCTAGATGTCTACCAAATACCGACACAGAACCACAACCATTTGTTTTCGTCGGAGATGAGGCCTTTCAAATTCATACGAATCTTTTGCGTCCATTTCCCTCTCGTCAATTGGATCCTCGCCGCAGAGTTTTCAACTATAGACTGTCAAGATGTAGACGTTCCGTAGAATGCGCCTTTGGTGTCCTTGCCAATAAATGGAGAGTGTTTCATACTCCCATTCTTGTGCAACCGGATTTTACAGATGACATTATAAAGGCCTGTTGCATACTACATAATTTCGTGCGCAGAAGAGATGGGGTTAATTATGACGAAACTGAGACTCATCCTTTTGCGGAGGTTACCAACTTTGGACCTGGTATACGGGCCCAAGGACCTGACGTGAGAACATTTTTCGCCGACTATTTTTTGGAAGCAGGTGCCGTACCTTTCCAAAGGCATCATATGTTTTAAATGCATAATAATTTAATTGTCAATATAACAGAACCACTATATCTACATGTATTTTATATTATTTTCTTACCTTGTTCCTGCTTTTGAGCCTCTGTCATGACTTCCCACGTATCGGCCATAGCTTCGCCGATACTGCGCCAGCTCTTCTCTTTTTCATTTCTGTCGCTATATTCTTTTGACGCCTTCTCCCATACAGCTGGGAACTCTTGAACACACTGTATAAATTTGTCCGTATCAAACATATTAAATTTTTCACAATATACAATTTACCGCCTGCCGCAGAACCGTACAGTATAAACTCTCGCAATCAAATGCCTATGTTGTCTGTTGTATCCCGGCCTCCGGTCGTCCCGACCGACGGCAGCATGTCGGCTCGCGATGCGGTTGGTGCGGCAGAACGGCAGCTGTATAAACAGTTCCGTTTAAAACAACGTGTTGTACTTGTCCCGCCGAACGGGTCCCGCCAAAACGCTCCCGCTAAAACGCAATGTATAGTCCCGCACTAATAAATAAATATTATATAAGATGTTCCATTTAAAATAAGGAAGTTGTATGTCCCTCACTTTAAAAGCCTACATTTCGAGAAATCGATCGCAGCAGTTTCCGGTGGTACACCCTGTATATTTTTCTAAATCTACAAACAACTATGTGTCATTCTTACAGCTTATTTATTAAATATTTACGTTAAATATCCTCACTTATTCTTTTTTTTCTTTACTGGTGAGTTTTTTAATGTATGTGTTAACAGTTTTTCTTTTTTTTTTTAGTACTTTGTAACCGAATATGTTTGTCAACTTTTTTATTTGCATGCTCTTTCACTTTAACTTCTTTTATTTTGTTTTGTATCGCAAATGTTTGTATGCATTTGCTTCTACTCCTTGATCTCCATTAACTTTTGGGGAAATATTTTCCCTCCAATTGTTTGTCGACATGCCACAAACATAACAAATGGTTTTTGTTGCCATCATAATATTTGACCAAGAGTTATAAAGCTTCAGACCTAAACGTTTCAGTTTCTAAAGATAAGCTAATTTTTTAAATTGAGTTCAAAGAAAAGTGATAACGTAACACTATCTGTTTTATTAGAAATTAAAAAAGGGTAAAGGGACGCCTTCTCCATATTCATCCACTGTTAGAAGTGTGGTTAGCAAAAATCATATCCTGCAGTTCCATTGGTTTAATCTATGCAAATTTTTTGTTTACCAAACTT
>JACEGR010008713.1:0-33921 GCA_014170235.1 Listronotus bonariensis
ATATTCTTAACTGGGTCTGTTTTAGAATTAGGTTCGGGTTGGACGTACTCAAATTAAACACATCTTTTCTACCAAAAATCCAAAACTATATTCACCTTAATTAATGTTGAACAACCTTTTGTGTCTATGGCTAAACTGCTTACATATCATATTAGGTAAAGCTAACAACCTTACGTGTAACACTTATTTTAACAATAAGCTTATGGTAGCATTTTTATTATTTATCATTAAGGTTCATTTACTTATTACATACTACCACACCTTTCCCACTAAAAAAATAAAAAAACTATGTTACAAACATTGTTTTTTTTGTATATACTATAACTTATCTCTATTATAACTAACATTATAACCATATTTAGTCTAATTAACTACTATAATATCGTTTAAGTCTATTTTTATGCACTTCTACATTTTTACCGTCAATGTTTAAAATAAGATTTACACCGTTTTCCTTAACAATCGTATACGGTCCTTTAAACAAAGTGTCCATTTTATTCACTTTACTATTATTTTGTAGCAACACTTTTTCACCTGGCTTAAAACTAATTTCTTTACAGTTTTTATCAAAATTTTCTTTTCGTTTGCATTTTGCTTCTAAAATATTAGCTCTTGCATCATTCCAAGCTTTCTGCAGTCTATACTTAATTTCTAATGGATAATTGTCAAAATTATACACGGGATCTATGCCGTTTTTAACATTACTTGGAATTATACAAGGCTTTCCAAAGACAAGTTCAAATGGCGTATATTTCGTACTTGTATTTACGCTGTTATTATACGAAAAAGACCAAAAAGGAACCCAAGCACTCCAATTATTAAAGCTCTCTGAAACTTGCATTCTAAGATATGCTGATAAATGTTTATGAGAATTCTCTAAAGCTCCTAAAGTTTCGTGATGATAGGCGGTGGAATTTATTTGATTAATTTTCAATAACTTAGAAGTTTCTTTAAAGACGTTTGACAAAAATTCAGTTCCCTGGTCGGTGATAATGTCCCGTGGAATACCATAACGCAATATAAACTTTTCTACGAAAGCCTTAGCTACAGTTAATGTTTCTTTATCTGGTAGTGGATAACATTCCACAAATTTGGAAAGATCGCATTGAATTGTCAAAATGTATTTGTTATTTTGCACGTCTTCAGGTAACGGACCTACTAAATCTAGAAAAACTCTTTCGAAAGCCGAAGTAGCTGTTGTAGTGATTGTCATTGGTTGTTTAATCATATTTGCATGTTTATACCTTTGACAGTCATCACATCGTTTAACAAAAGCTGCTACGTCTTTCTCCAAGTTGGGCCAAAAATAGTTTTTTCTAATATTTTTACACATTCGAGTTATACCTGCATGTCCACCTGTAGGTAGCATGTGATAGTCATTTATAATTAATTGTTTTAATTCATCATTATCAACGCGTTGTTTATCTTTTATAACTAAAATTTTTAGTGCACTATTTTTGAAAATATTTTTCTGTTTTCTTAAGTCATTTAAAAAATTTTCTGAACGTTCATTTCTTAAAATAACGATTTCCGGAATATTATTTTCATTGCAAAATTTTTCCAGATGTCCCAACGAGGTACCTAAGTCATACGTTGGTCGACTATCCTGGATTATATAAATAATTTGCAAATCGACGTCGTATACTAGATTATTATTATTTACTATATTTTTCTTTTTATTACTAGCAAGCTTATTTTTTAAATCAAAGTATTCTGTCCGCGAGATTGGGCGTAGTTCTATTAAATTAGCCGGACGTTTAAGTAACTCTACTATAACTGGTTGATCAGGCCTATTATTTATAGAATCACTTTTCACTTCTAAACAATTTTCTTGTTTTTATATTGTGCTCGTGTCATTACATTCATAATCCCATTTACTTTATCATTCATACTTTTTAACTCATCAACATTTATACACACACGCGATAGAGCATCTGAAGTTACATTCTCAGAACCCGGCACATAATAAACAGAAAATTGGTATTCTTCTAGAATTAATCTAAACTTGGTTAGTCGACTAGATGGATTAGTCATATTAAATAAATATATTAATGGTTTGTGGTCAGTTAATATTTTAAACTTTTGCCAAATAAGTATGGACGAAAATGTTTTACCGCCCACACTATCGCTAAAAGTTCTTTTTCTATTGTACAATAATTTTTCTCAGCACTGTTTAGTGACCTTGATGCAAACGCTACGGGTTTGTCATTGGAATTTGACAAAATCGCTCCCAATGCAAATCCGCTAGCATCGGTACGTAAAATAAATTCATGTTTTGGTGAAAAATTGGGATACTGTAAAATAGGTGGGTTAACAAGAGAATTTTTTAATTTCTCAAATGATTCCTGACATTCTTTTGACCAATTAAAGGCAACACCTTTCTTAGCTAATCTATTTAACGGATATGCAATTTCAGCAAAATTTTTTATAAATTTACGGTAGTAATTAGCAAACGCTACAAAACGTTTTGTTTCGTCTCCGCTTTTAGGCGTCGGGTATTGCATAACAGCCTTGGTTTTTCAGGATCTGGTAATATACCTTCAGAAGATATTAGGTGACCTAAATATAAAATTTCTTTTTTCAAAAATTCGCACTTTTTGGGATTAAGTTTTAAATTTGTAGCTCTAAGTCTGTGCATTACTTTAATTAAATTTTGATTATGATTTTGAAGGGAATTTCCAAAAATGCAAAGGTCATCTAAATAGACAAAACAAGCGTCATTTAACCCGGACATCGCTATAGTCATGAGTCTTGAAAAAGTGCTAGGACTGATTTTTAAACCCATTGGTAACCGTTTCATTTGAAATTGACCTTGATTTGTTGTAAAGGATGTCAAAGGCCTACTACTTTCTTCAAGTTCTAATTGATAATAAGATTGGGCTAAATCCAAATGTGAATAATAAATAGAACCCGAAAGAGAGTCCAAAATGTCAGTAACATTTGGCAGGGGCCATTTTCATCCTGAATTTGCCTATTCAATAATCTGTAATCTATAACAACTCTGTGTCTTTTCTCACCGTTTGAATAAGCTTTTTTTGGAACTAACAATAGTGGCGAAGAATACTCCGAAATCGATGGTTCAATTATATCTTCTTTTAACATTTTCTTAATTTGTTTTTCCAACTCTTGCTTTTGAGAGTGAGGTAACCTATACGGCTTAACATATACGGGAGATGAATTTTCTTTTAACCGAATTTTTTGTTTATAAATATTGGTTACTGTTAAGGGGTCATTGTCTAAATGAAAAATATCTGCAAACTTAGCACATATTTTATCGATTGAAAGTTTTTCTTCCTTATTGAGTGACTTTGTGTTAATTAAACTTAAAATTTTTTCCACACGTTCAACAGATATGTTAGTTTTTTCAAATTTGCATAGATCATACTCTTGTAATTTTTGTACCGTGGGATGATAATTTTTAAGTTTAATTTCCTTTTCGGTAACATTTAAAAATCGAACTGGTATTTTATTCTCTTTTGCATTAACTATCATACTCGCTACTAATACTCCCTCACACAATTCATCATTCATAACAAGCCATTCACCCTCTAACTTTGTGTCAATATATTTAATTATTTCACATCTCGGGGAACAAAAATGCAATTTTCGTTCTTTGATTCCAACGGAATACATATTTTCCTATCGTTAACCCATAAAGAAAAAGTAAAATTTTCATAATTAATTGTAGAATTAAATTTTTCAAAAAATCCGATCCTAAAACTCCTTGCATATTGCTATCAAAGCTCTCTATAACATTAAATTGGTGAGTAATATTTATGCCGTTTATCGTAAAAGAAATATTTGCTGATCCTAGCGAAACTGTAGACCCAGAGATTCCTATTATTTTTGTCTTTTTTGTTTCGTCAACGTTAGCTAAATTATTCAATGCATTTGAAAAAATACAACTTAAGCTTGCTCCTGTATCACACAAAAATAATAAGTCTCTTGACCCACATTTTACTCGAATATTATTTAATCCATTTATGCTATTTAAAAATCCTATGTTTTCATTTAAATTGTTAGGCACGAAAAAATAAGTCACCTCTAGGTTCATCGCTACTTGCATTTTCTGCACCTTCAGCAACATATACGCGGCCATTACTATTCCTCGAACTGGTAAAATTTCGGCCTTGTGGTCTCCTAGAAAAATTTCTGCCTCGACCTTGGCTCCGGTTCATAGCTCGCTGGTTGTTTTGATTTTGATAATTATTACTGCTTACATAGTAATTATTATTTCCGCGATTAACGTGCCTTAAGCCTTGTCTACCCCTAAAGGATTATTAAATCTACCACCCCTATTAATGTTATTATTGCCACGACAATTTTGTGTACGACCACGCGTATAAAATAAATTCGTCGAAGGGACACTCGAAAAATTTGCAAGCTCTTCATCTTTCGCTCCCGCTATAGCGTCTTTTAAATTGTCATAATTTCTAGCTTTTATTATTGTTTTTAAATTATTGTCTCGTAAGCCATTCGCAAAAGCATTTATAGCGTGTTTTTCATTTGCCGACCTAAGAATTTGTAAAGAATTTTGATTATCAGCTTGAGAAATGGTTAAATCAATCATTAATTTTTCTATATTACGCGCATAATCATCGATACTTTTGTGACCTTGTTTAGAGTTAAATAATTGGGTTGCTAGGGCAGCTGATGATTTTTTCGTAAGAAGATGTTTTTCATATCACAAATTAACTCTGCAATGGTGTTATAAGTTGGTTCCAAGCGCATTTTAGCATTTTGCGTTAATTTAACTTTAAGAACATATTTAATAAGAACAGCTTTATCCTCATTATTTAACATTTCGCTATACAGCTCAATTGCATCAATTAGCTGTTTGGTGGAATCTTCCGATCCATCCATGTTAGGTAATGTGGATGCTGCTGTTTTCATATCAAATGTATTTGCCATTTTTACCGTTGGACTTTCACCTATAACACTTATGCCTTGAACCACTTCCGTAGGGTTTTGTATATTTAGTTTTGCTACGTTAGCAATCTCTACTCTTCTAACAATACTTCCTTACACTCATTAATATTTAAAGATATTTCCTTAAAATTTTCGCTAGCTAAATTAAGTACATCTTTATGGTGCTCAGCTTTGGTAAAATTGATTTTTAGCTCATTAAATTTATCATCAAGTTTCTTTAACTCATTTAAAAATTTGTTAAGGCGCTCAAGATTTCCTCTACGTTCTTGAGGCTCTTTTCTAATATTTCTTCTTAAGTTTAAAATAGTCCCTAATAATTCCTTAAATTCGCTAACCATTGAAACATTTAAAACAAAGAGGAAAAGAAAAAATATAGATATATATAATATATAACTAAATTAATAAACTGTTTTTCATCTTACTGCTTATAGACCATCCTACTAGAATCCATAACTAACTCCATCATGTTTATCCAATTAACACCCTAAACACTAAAATTCACTATTTCACTACTAAGACACTACTACTCACTAACTTCTATACTAAGTTCACTAAACTAGCTCTTGGCTTCGCGTAATTTCGCGTCTAATTTTAAGTTCTAGGGTCTTCTTTGCACGACGACAGCAGTACCAAAAAATAAAAACAAGTAAAACTGTACCGCCGACCAACTCCAAAGCTTCCATTGTCGACACGTTGCCATTGCCATTACTTCCATCAGCGGTAACGCCGCCGCTATTTCCACTCTGTGCTATAATAACTTCTTCCTTGGATTGTGTTTTACCCATTTTATTATTTGAACTTTCTTTTAGGGAACACTTAAGTCTTCTTAGATGGAACCAATTACTCTGTCATGGCATTGTAACTTGCTAACTTAAGCACGAACGGCTGGCAGGATCGCCATATGATATTCTTAACTGGGTCTGTTTTAGAATTAGGTTCGGGTTGGACGTACTCAAATTAAACACATCTTTTCTACCAAAAATCCAAAACTATATTCACCTTAATTAATGTTGAACAACCTTTTTGTGTCTATGGCTAAAACTGCTTACATATCATATTAGGTAAAGCTAACAACCTTACGTGTAACACTTATTTTAACAATAAGCTTATGGTAGCATTTTTATTATTTATCATTAAGGTTCCAGCCATCTTGCTGAAACCAAACCCTGTTTAATTGTTCTGCTGGAATAATTGCCTAATAGCCAGGTATTTGGTTCTGAAGCATCTGAAGGTACCTTGCACCAGTGAGGGTCTCATCAAATATGAATGGGCCGATAAGTCGATTTCCTAAAAGACGAATTTACTTAAGTAGGTATACTCTGACAATAATTATTATCAATTAATTAATTAATTAATTTTTAATCAATAACTATCTGGTTATCAAGTAGGTATGGTAGGGATTTTTAAAAACTCACTATCTTGATTT
Organism: Listronotus bonariensis; assembly: GCA_014170235.1. Classification (NCBI taxonomy): domain Eukaryota; kingdom Metazoa; phylum Arthropoda; class Insecta; order Coleoptera; family Curculionidae; genus Listronotus; species Listronotus bonariensis. The sequence continues at coordinate 6,356 of JACEGR010008713.1, forward strand.
ATGTGACGTTGGAGAAAAGATTTCTCAAGAGAATGAGTTTCTACTAAAATGCTACACCATACATTAAACCGAAACTTGTTTGAAGCCTCTGGCTGGTTTAAGGTAACTCTGGATTTTCTGCTCGTCCGAATGATGGCTATTATGCCGATTTAAATACGCCACAAAGTTATTAAATCTTTGTCTCTGTCGGTCCATATATAACATTGGTATAAAAATTGGGATTTTCACGGCATTTGTTTACGTACCAGTTCGAAAATGTCACTCTCCTAGGATAATCACCTTCTTGTAAGCCTTGAACTATTGTGGGTTTGTATGGGTGATATTTGTTCTTTTTTAAAACCCTATGAACTGTAGATTTTGGAATATGTATTTCTCTGTCGGCTGTCCTTGTTGAATTTGTTGGGTTCTCATTAAAATATTGGCGAATATTATTATCACGTTCCTCATTTTCCTTTGCATAATTCTTTGGTCGGGGTTTTTCGAAACTTCCAAAATTTTAATAAATTTCTTACAAGCTTTGGGAAATATTGCAAATTAGGTTGGTGCCTTTCGGGATAATCTTCAAAATATCTATCCAAAGCATTGTTTGCGTTTCTCTGGCTCGCAAAATAACATTGAAGCATATCATGTTTTTCTTCATTAGAATAATGTGCAGCCATCGTCGACAGGGTACACTTTAAAACTTAGCCTTTGACATGAAGCCAGAATATTGTTATGTTTCGTGGAAGCTGGCAATTGTTATACCTAGGCCACTCAGATATTTTAGGATAATATGTATCACCTTAATAATGTTTAGTTTAACGAATGGTTGCGTTAAAAAGAACCGAATTGTCGGCAAGCTATTAATTTCTATTCTTTGTTAAAAATTTGATGGGCCTGTGATGGCATTTTGTCTTTCAAAATATTAATTAGGGATTTAGCTGTTGACTTTCAAGGGTTTATTGTATTTTATGGTTTCGATAGTTGCTGATGGAGATCTATGGTACGAAAACAAAATAGGTTTACCAATATGTTTTATTCAATTTAATTTTAACCTCTATGCGTTTAAGTTCTATTCCGTGTTGTTTTTCGAGTGTTTTTATGCAACGTTGCCTGTTTTATCAAGATTCTTTCTTCTCTTTCATCGCTTAAATTATATTTTTAGCAAAGTGATACATCACCGAATCGTACCTTTTGCTTCTTCAAAGATGATGATAAAACTACCAACGTGGTCGCCAAAAGAAAAAAGAAAGCTCGATGGATGGCCCCGCAGAAAATCAGGAAACGCGGCGAAAAATCGGGACTTGGCCACACAGGTGTATTCTCTTTACATAAAAAAAGTTGCTTTGAAAATGTTTTCACAGATTTCCAAAATTTTTAGTTGATAAATAAAAAAGTTACAGCCTCATTTTCAAAATGCAACATTTTCAGCTTTTGAAAATATCTCAAAAACCTGAACAGCCAGACTCACTATGTAAGCGGCATGATGTTACCTCATAAAATTGCCTAAAAACTTTCCCCAGGTTTAACTGTCTCTCTCTATCTCCCTATGGCTCTGCGAGATCCCAATGCCAGGCAATTTTGGAAAAATTTCTATACGGTCGTGGAAAAAAATATAGTATGTAGCACATGCATAAAGTGTCTTTTTTTTTACTCATGGGATTGCCGCACTCGCCTAACGGCTCGTGTTGTCAAACTGCCCATTCGTAAAAAAAAGTATCACTTTATGCACTTAGTACATAAATTACTATTAGTTTATTTTTGATTTAAGAAAGCAAAACATGTATTGCTTTGGATTAAGAAGTTAGAAACCATAGTTTTAAAAAAATAATGTGTTGCATTGATCGAAAATGTCAGAAAATATAATAGATTAATAGATGTTTTTTGAATAAAAATGAACAAAATAGAATATGCTATTAAAGTGCCTACCTACCTTAATTTATACCGGGTGTCGACGCATTTATTAGACAAGCCATAACTTTTGGAGTGGGTATTAAAAATATTTATTAAAATAGGACTTTCTATGGGTCAATGGTATCAGAAAGAGGTAAGTTTTCGCAAATTTCTTACTTTTTTGTTGCTTCCGAGTGACTCCTATTTTTAATTTTTAAATAAAACACCCTGTATAATTTCACATTTTTAAATTTCTAAAACAATTTAAAATACTAATTTGTCATTTTTAAAGTTTTTACGGATACTTGATTTAATCTAGGTGGCTATGATTCTTAATTTATGAACTTATTTTTATTTCGATCGCTAATACATTTGTATCTTTGGATTTCTAAAAAAATCCCTTATTCGAAAAGTGCTTGTCTAAAAAGGGTTGCCATTTGAAAATATCAATTCGCCAAATTGCTTTATTCCTATCTTTCATATAAGTTACTAAAACTTTGCGTTTGTATTTTTCTAACATAACCTAGAGTCACTGGATTAATTTGCGTCCAATCATGGCCACCTAGATGCAAAATTAAAAATGGCCCCAAAAAACCAAGTAGGCTTTAAAGCTTTCTAAAATGTTACATTCTGACTTAGAATTGTTTTAGAATTGCAAAAATGACAAAATATACAGGGTGTTCCTTTTAAAAATTCAAAAGTAAAGCCAGTTCCGGTTAAACCAGAAGTTACTGGGAACTAAAACAATGCGTAAATTCTCTAATAAACTCGTTGACACCCGGTACAACAAAAAAAAAACATTATTAGATCAAATCAATAAAAAACTGGTAAATAATTTGTTTTGCATTTTTGCTCAATAGGTTTTTTTTAATGTTCTGCTTGTTATAAAATATTTTTTACAAAAAATACCATTGGCGTACCGTTCTCTTGTTTAAATTTATTTAATTTTAAGCCTCCATAAGCGACGATGGTAAATAAAAACCAATTAAAAACTTCAAAGTTTACAGTCATGTAGTCCAATAAAATACTTTTATAATGTACATTCACTAATCTGGATGGATTACCAATGTTATTACCTGCGCAGAAGAAAATTTACGTTACATGGGCAAAAAACAGGTTTATACCAGTCATCGCCGAAATCAAAGGCGCGGGCGCCGAACGATCCATCGGAATTATCGGGAATAATTTATCAAACACATTGCCTGGCTATCCCGTTCGGAGTACGGAGAGCTTGGTGAGCGACGGTGAGTTTGTTTCATATTTGACCATAGCATTAGTGCATAACCATCGTTCAACAATTAGTTGTTGAACGATGGCATAACTAACTTCGAAATATAATTTGTAAATAAACATAGTAACTGTCTAAACTGCGAAAAGTCACAGAAAATGCTCATTATCGGATAAAAAATGTTTGAAAAAGTATATTTTCTAATTCAACCAATTTGCGTATTTAAAAGGTATTTTTATTCTAAACATATTTTCTCCATAAAAATATTTGATAATATGAAAAATAAGGAAACTTTCCTCTTAAACAGAATTCGAATTTTTAACGTACCTCGTATACCCATGAAATTTTTTTCTGATGATTGCATTTTAGGGTTTTAGACCATCCAAAACTTTTTGTAAAGAATAACTTTTTTTAGAAAATTAATAATAAAAAAGTTTTCCATATGGTGCGAAATTAAGTAGACACGCTGTATAAACTTGTATGCTTAAATTTGTCCAAAGAACACGTTTCTAAGTTTTTCGCAATAAATAACAATCAAAGGTATATTTGTCCTTATGGCAAGTTATTTTTAAATAACCATGTTTTTAGTTACATTGAATATAAAAGTAGGTATTTTGCGTTTGCATCATTTTAATCCGTTGATTTATTAATTAAGTTTACTCCTAAATTACTAAATTTGTAAAAATACTGGTATTAGGTATTTAAGTACACAGAACATTTAAGAAATGCGGAAGTGTATATAAGTAAATTTAAAGTTATTTAAACGCACAAAAACGGCAATTAACATGCGTAAAAAATGCCCATAAACACTTTCTAATCAGAATCTGCTTTTCCTCTTTTTCAGTTGGATATAGATCAGTTTATTCCCATAGGAAATAATGTTTATAAAGAAAGATATATAACTTCGTTTTGTTATTCTGCTTTATACACGTGTATCAACCCCAAAGAATAAAAATAAATAAGATACTCTGGCCAAACAGGTGTATGTAATAAATTTTCAAATATTTATTTTAGATTGTTTACACATATGCCACAAATACTCTTTGCGTTTGTACAGTGCCATACAAGAAGCAGCGTCTCCACATTATTTTTTTAATGTTTTTATACCAGACAGCTGCTGTTGTATCCAAGAATCGGAGAAGGAAGGAATATAAATATAGATACTGAGTAAAGTATAACGTCCCGCAAATCTTAAATATCTTTAAAACTGCTAAAGCTACATTAACAAAATAAAACAGTAATGTCCCATTTATATTTATTGCACTAACAGCCCATTTAATTTTTTTATTTCTATTAGTTGCTGATATTATAACAACACATTCTAAGCAAAAACTACCGTACTTATACAGGGTGTTTGGAAAATGCGTTAGGAAATTTTAAGGGGTCATTCTGCAATAAAAAATAATGTTAGTAAGTCCCTTGACAAAATATCAGAAATCTCCTTGGTTACCAAGTTACAGGTGTTAAAAGTTCAGTTTTTATTTTTGTTTTTCGCCATATTGCTTTTATTTTTTAACCAATCTAGTTGATATTCGGCACAGAAATTAAGCTTTGACGATTCTAAAATTTGAGGATAAAAGTTTTTTTTTAATACCGCCAGAGGACACTTTACCTGAAACTTAAAATTTATTTACATCTTTATTTTGACAGATATCGCAAAGCTGATGGCTCCATTTTGTGAGACAATCAAGAACTTAAAAAGTACGATACTTTTTATTAAAGTCGATAAACTCAACCATTTTATGCACCAATCGACATTAAAGTTTTCACCAATTTCAATCAACACCCTGTACATATATGTGGGGTAATTTAATTGAAATTGGTGAGAAACTTTAATGTCGGTGATGCTAAGCGGTTGAGTTTATCGACTTAATACAGAGTGCCTTATTTTTAAGTTCTTGATCCACTATAAAATGGCACCCCAGAATTTCGACGAAATATTCTAACGCATTTTTCGAACACCCTGTATATCTTTAAAATATTGCAACCTATCAATTTCTTCTAAACAAAAGACTTTAATATGAGTTGGGGTTGGGTTCTTTGTAGAGAGAAGAACTTCTTTAGTAGACTGTATCGCTATTTTTACAATTAATACATACAGATTGGTCAAAAATAATCGTTAAAAATTATAACGACTAAAACCTTAAAGGTCAAATTTTTCAAATGTTAGCCCCTATCTTGAATTATCTTATCCTATAAGGCATTAAAGGGTTAGTTTTGTATAAAAGGGATGTCTATTCCAAAAATTTATAGTTTTTAAAATATTAACGATTGCGTATTTATCTATTCTAACAATGCATTTAAGTACGGGTAGGTACGGGGTGGCTGTGACGCCGCATTTTCAACGCCAGTAGATGCTAAACTAGAAGCCGTACCCTAAAGCATTGTTAAGAATAGATAAATATTAAATTTAATATTTCGGAAACTAAATTTTTTGAAATAAACATCTAATACAAACTTATCCCCTTATTTTTGATGCTTAATAGGATAAGGTAACAAATATAAAGGTTTCCATTTAAAAAAAATACTTTTAAAGGTTTTTGCCAAAATAGTTTTTAACGATAATTTTTTTGACCAGTCTGCTAAGAATTTACTAGAGTATCTATATTTTTTTCCATTGACTTTTAGTTTAAAGTTATCACACATAGTGTGTTTTTTAAATAGAACACCCTTAATATTTAATTATCAGTTGAAAGGTCTCCTAAAAGCTATAATAAAGACACATTTAAAATATCAATTTTTATTAGTTTTGAAAATATTGCCGTCATTATTTTCTTTTAACGAAATACCATTGCATAGATATTTTAAAGCGGTCTAACAAAATACCATATTTGATATCTTATTCTTGGAAATTTGACCATCTAACGCACTAAGTCTTGGAAGCTCATATTTTCGAAATTGTTAGAAAAAATTTTAAATGTGGTAAATTCTTTAACGCCTTTGAAATGCCTTTTTAATTATAATAAAATATACAGGGTGTTTTATTTAAAAAAATTATTTTATTTTCGAACTCTTTACAATAGCTAGCAGTGCCTAAAATATGACAAATTAATCATCATCAAATCTGGCATTTTTACGACTTTTAGGGCAACCTTTTTATTGGTACATAAAATATACAGGGTGCGTTCAATTTAAAAAAAACCTTTGTGTTATACTGTAAAATTAAAGCAAATGGCAAAAATTTTAGGCACGGCATAAAATGCCACTTCTGTGTCTCCTAAAAATCATCATTTACATATTTTTCTAATACTTATCTTAGGCATGTTACAAGTGCCTGGCCAAACTAACAAAATTTGAAAAAACACTCCTTGTATCTTCAAAACCAGCAGATTAAGTTAGCCATGATTAACTTTACCACTGAATTTAGTTTTAAACATTGAAATCGAGATTGGGCATTCAACCTCTTTAAATTTTCCTATTATACTCTGCAGGTCAGCACCAATGGTGCCACCCTGTGCACTGTCCATGAACACGGCGTCGCTTGTGGAAAGCGATCACTTCGGCACCCTGGTAGAAAGGTGTCGCGACACATAGTTTGGGAAGCACTCGGCTAGCCAGGAGGACATTTTTAAGCGATGGCACTTAATAAAAGAAAGAAGGGTAAAACTTAAGATTTTTTGTTTTAGTTACACTGTGTATACATTTAAAAACAAAATGGTTAACTCATGAATAATTTTGTTTCCATAACATAAAAAGTTGTAAAAAGTGACCTAAGACGAAAAATTTAAATATGGGTAAGCAGAATTTTATACCCAAAGTTTAAGGAAAAATTTTAAAGTATAATTCTGTATGAAAACATTGAGGTTTGTATTTAAAAAGTTTAATGCTGCATTTTTATAGTTTTTATATGAAGGTAAACTTAAGTCTTTCTATATGCTATTTTCTTTGAAAGAAAAATAAAGTAAGAAAACTATTAACTTGATTCACTTATACATTTATGTTTTTGTAGAGGTTTTTTATCAGTTCTGCTGTTAAGTTGGTAAAAATAGTATTTATTATGTTTATTATACAATTAATAAATTAAATACTGTTCCAAAATTATTTATAAATGATAACTGCAATATGAGTATTTTAATTGTCTTTAATAAAGACACTGTTACAAGTAAATGTATAATTTATTTACAAAGCTGATCACTCTTTTAACAGCACATCATAAGGAAAATTTAAAAATGATTTTTTTTAAACTTATAAACACCCAATGGTGTTGATGTATACTGTAAACAGCAAAAATAATGGTTTCTCTAAAGTAATAGCTTGACTTTCTCTTACACACAGAGGTGCCATTTCTGGAACGTAGCCACAAACAACCGGTCATTTTGACGGATTGTTTTTCCTTACCATACATGGACAACAAGAACTTTCTTTTTTGTTATTATGTACAAAGTAGTTTAATCAATTTTTTTACGTTTTTATCACTTTTTTTAAACAGAACAACAGGTTTACCAATAAGCTAGCAGCGAATTTATTAGATGCAATGAGCAAAGTATACTCCACAAAAAGTTATTGCATAACTTTTTTTTATGCTCATACTTCCGTTATTAATTAACGTAGCAACCCATATAGGTAAAAATATATCAGAAATGAGTAAGGATATATTATGTCATTTAATCACAAAGGTAAGACTCCCTTTTAACAGCATATCATTAAAGGAAATAAAAAATGATTCATTCAAAATTATTTTCATTTTCATATTTTTTTTCATATGCAACAAAGCTGCAGTACTCTGTTTTTAGTCACAAAAAGAAAAAATTAACCACTCTTAAGAAAATACATCAAAATATTATTAAAAATATTGTTTCTGTGCTGGTATCTTCTAATGTGAGTGTATTCTTAGAATCTTAAAGAAACTTTTTGTAGCAACTATTAGCCTTAAGAAAGTTGCCATTACAAAATATTATTGACTTTTCAGTTTTATCTCAATTTTCTTTATCTTATTGATTCATCTTCTTCTCTGAGTCAGTGTCATGATCCGATGATATACAGGGTATTCCACAGGAAATTGCCGCACTCGATTTCTCGAAAAGCACGCTTTGAAAAATTTGGTAACATTATAAAGTCAGTAGGGGACATACAACTAAAAGCTTTAACAGCTCTACCACTTTCGGTTATACCGCAAGTTAATGTCAACTTCCTTATTTTAAATAAAACACCCTATATATTATTTACTTCTTAGATTCTGCGTAAAATTCTAAACATAATTTATGTATATTGTTCTATACCTAAGTCCAACCGTTTTTGACTTATTTTAAATTTTATGTCAAAAATGTCGTTTGCAAGCCATTACATACCCATACCTAAAAAATTATTTTTTTATGAGTTGGGGTTGGGTTTCTCGTAGAGAAAGAACTACGTTAGCAGACCGTATTGATATTTTCACAATTAATAGATACAGAGTGGTCAAAAATCATTTCAATTTTTTTCAAATGGAAACCCCTATCTGTTTTTACCTTATCCTATTAGATATTAAAAATAAGGGTAAGTTTGTATAAGGATGTCTATTTCAAAAGTACGGGTAGGTACGAGGTAGTTGGCTGTGCGCCGCCTTTTGTTGTCAAGGCCAATAACTAATTTTTAATGCTTAATAGGATGGAGTAAAAAAAGATAGGGTTTCCATTTTAAAAATGACTTAAAGTTTTGTGTCTTAATAATTTTTTACGATTATTTTTGACCACTCTGTATTTATTAATTGTGAAAATATCAATACAGTCTGCTATAGCCAGTTCTTTCTCTACTAGAAACCCAACCCCAACTTATATTAAAGGCTTTTTTAAAGAAATTAATGGGTATGTAACGGCTTGCAAACGTCATTTTTGACATAAAACTTAAAATTAGTCAAAACGGTTGGACTTAGATATAGAACATTATATTTACATAAATTATGTTTAGAATTTTACGCAAAATGCAAAAAATAAATAATATATAGGGTGTTATATTTAAAATAAGAAAGTTTACAATAATTTCCGGAATAACCATAATTGGTAGAGCTGTCGAAATATTTTAGTTGTATGACCCACTGATTTAATAATGTAACCAAATTTTCAAAATTATCCAAAGCGGACTTTTTGAAAAATAGATCGCGGCAGTTCCCGGTGGTACACCCCATATAGTCGACATCTTATTCGATATTGCTACTATCAGAGTTTAACTCGTTTGCTCATTTTAGCAAAGTATCCTCATAATGGTATTCTTATATTTCAATTAAAATCCATACAGAATTTCTAAATGTAAAAACGCCACGAATAAAAAGAATGTATTTTTAAAATTGGTACGTAAATACAGACTACCGGTAAAGACCGGTTTCGTACTTTAAATATCAATATTTTGCTTGATCTAGACATACACTTTTCACAGCTTCTATGTATATGACCGAATCTCTGTGGTTAAGGATTAATAAAAAGAATATAGGCAAAGCTCCAAATCTCTCCAAATTTTGATTAAAGTCAATTTTTAGAATACTTCGCAACTTTTACTGAATGTTTTCTATTTATAAATTTTGTTTTTAAATAGAAATATGATAAATTTATAATATTACCAATATAATATACTTTGATTAAACAACTTTCCAAACAGAAATAATAAAATGTGCAGTAAATATTAATTGATACTCTTAAAATTTTGTTTTCACAAAAACTGCGTTTTGATTATATTAAAGCACATTAATATTAAAGTCCATAGAAAAAATCGAGCATATTAGTCCAAGAGCCCGTGAGCGGCACACCTTCGTTATTTTGTAAGAGCTGAAGGTTTGTCAGTGCCAAGGAAATAAACTTTTTCATAAGGAGCGCTCGATCCCATTCAAGCCTATGTTCACTAAATGTTGTGACGTAATTTTTTTCCGTAATTCTTTGTTTACAATCGTACTGGAAGCTTTTTTCGCGGTTTTGGTGTTATTTTTTGCTTTTAGTCATTGAACTTTTATATATCTTTGGTTTTAACTGTTTATAGTTAAATTGAGTAGAGTAGAGAATTTTAAAACCTGTAAACAGGGGTCACTGACCTTTGGATATTTTTTTAAGGAATTTACGTTTAAATCGTTATTAAGGGTAAGATACCATTTTTTAAAAATGTTTTTTAAGTGATTTTATTTTATTTTATGCAAGTATTGGTTTATTTTGCCAGATAAAAAATATTACGGCAAAAAGGTAACGTCACAAACATAGCCTATATTTTCGGACAAATATAAAAAATCGAGCTCTTCTGCCAGACAGTTTTAATAGATCAACACGTTGACAGACAAACACTTTGGGGTAGTCCAATGGTTAGAAGTAGTCCAATATTTCTGTTATTTAGCAAGATATGACAAAAAGTATTAAATGAAAGTTCAGTCTCCAATAAGGTATCTTCTAAAAAAAATCAATGCATATACGCTGACCAAAAAAAATTTTTTTGCTGAGGTTGTTTTTTTATTGTTTTTTGGGACACTCTGTACCATCAAAAGATTTTTAGGATATGCCTATTTGGAAACCAAAACTGTTATACAGTGATCGCCAGAAATGTTGAACTGTATGAACAATTTTTTATTTTTGATTTCTCAAAAAAATATTTTTAATAAAAATCTCTGCATACAGCGAAACTCATAAAACACTGACCAAAATTTAAATTAACCATAGCGTATACGAGGTAGGTGCAAATTAACGAGTATGACACAAGAGCAAAAAACCTTTATTTTTAAACATAAAGAAAAATATTATTTGGGAATCTTGTTTAAAATTAAAAGATATAACATATTTTAAAAGCAGAGCCTCCTATTAAAAAATTTAAAGAAAAACTTAGTTTTCCAACTTACCCCGTATAAAGATTAGTTCGAAATAAATTAACTGTCGCAAATTATCCATATTGTCTTAAAATAAAAAAAAAAAAGAAATGTCAAAGCTTTGTTATTTTTAAAGCACTTAGATCAATTTAAAAAACAAACGTAAATCTTTTCTTTTTGTGGTTCAATAAGGCCAAAACTTAAAAGCCCCTTTAAACTAATCTAACATCTAAAACTAAAATACAAAAAAACGGCTATTTTACTAGTTATTGCTATTTTCTAAACTTAATACTAGATACATAATACATAATATGAGTTATATTAACTATTTATTACAACTACAAAAACTAAAGATTTAAATCGCAAATATTTAAAAGATAAAACAAAATAAATGGACGTAAACTAAATGATTGTGAATCTTACAGTTAGTTCAGGTAAACAAATATATTTTTTAAATTCCTTAATTGATTCCAAGAATAATACACACTCACGAATGGTTAGTTCTTGCAAGCAAATACTTTTATTAATAGCTTAATTAAACCCAAGACTAATACACACTTGATGTACAGGGTGTTATTTAATTGATGGCTAAAAATACAGGGTATGATTTCTTAGCTCATTTTAGAAAGAAAAGTTCATATAAACATATGTCCTAAACGTCTTAGCTTTTGAGATACAGGGTGTCAAAATTTAAAAAAACCGAAAAATTTCGAAAACACGTCTTTTAGTAAAAACTGTTATACTGGATAAAAACCTTAATTAAATAGGTATTTAATATTTTGGTACATAATTGCTAATTAAAAATTATATAACCAAATTTTTGTAAAGAAAACGACCCCGCAATGGTTAATTTATGGTCTAAACATATGCAATTAGGTGATTTTTTTACTAAATAAAAACGCAAAAAAATATAGGACACATAAAAGCCGTTTTTTTTTATTTGCTTAATCTAAAAAAGCACAACAATTTTACACACATTTATACAGTCAGTGGCGTGCCGTTTTTTTGTTGGAAATATTCGTTCAGTTGCCTCTCAAGACCCCACTGGACTTCATGAATGCAATTAAGCTAGTGATAAATTACCTCCTTAATGTCATTATTAATATTGCCAAATTAAAACAAAATTAATTAAATATTAGTTGGGATATTTAAAAAAATAGTTTTTTTAATTATTTTAACGCTCTGTATCTCAAAAATTAAGAGGTTTAGGACATATGTTTATATCAACTTTTCTTCCTAAAATAAGCTAAGGAATCATACCCTGTATTTACAGTCATCAATTAAATCACACCCTGTATATGTTTTTATTACCTGGAAGTTCTCTGTGCCGAGTTGGGTCAGAAATTATTTATATCTAGGTATGTCTAATAAAACAGTTATTACATTTTTTTAATTCCTTAATTAAACCCAAGATTAATACACACTTACGAATGGTTAGTTCTGGTAAGCAACGCCTTTTTTTAATTCCTTAATTAAACACAATACTGATACAAACTTACGAATGGTTAATTCTGGTGAGCAACGCCTTTTTTTAATTCCTTAATTAAACCCAATACTAATACACACTTACGAATGGTTAGTTCTGGTAAGCAACGCCTTTTTTTAATTCCTTAATTACACCCAAGATTCATATCGTTTTATGACATTCATACCACGCTAATACACACTTTGTATGTATATATGTCTTTTATTACCTGTGAGATCTGTGTGCCGAGTTGAGTCATTATAAATGATCCGACAAGGTGTCATCAAATTAACCCTAATAAAGTGTGCTGAGATGGTATACACCCGTATCGAGATGGGATACAACTATATCCGCTTTCCCCACCGATAAAAAGGTATACATTATATAACTTTTTTTCTTATCATCTAAGCTTTGCAACCCAACCCCTCTATGACGCTCGTGTAAATCCCCATTTAGCATCGCGGGCTTTTCTACTGTTGAATAATTTTAAGATTTTATATTTATTACAAGGTGTCCGCTAATTAATAGTACTTAAAGGCACCACAAACTCCGTATGCCAAAAATATTAAGATTTATTCAAATATACTACATCTAAAAGTTAATAATAAAAATATTGCAGCTGTTAAAGGGAAAACAAAATTTAAATTTACTTTATTTATTTTTAATAAGTTTTATGTATTTTAATAAAGCTTGGGTATCTAGTGGTTTTTAACATAAAACTCCGATCTGATATTAATTTTTAAGTGTAAGTTAAAGGGTGCTTACCACACTTCTTTTAATTTTTCTAAAGCATCGCCACTTTTTTATTCTACCCTGTATGTACCATTATAGTAAACCACTAACTCTTTCATACTTTCCACACACAAAAGGTTGACTTAGTTAGAATCATTCTAAATTAACGTTTTTAAGATATTTGCTTTTAAAATCTGAATCAGTTTTATGATTTTTTTGACAATTCCTCTGTGCATGCCATTATCAATAAAAATGTTTTTTAAGTACATACCTACCCTTAAAGTCGTATTTATTATAAATAAATAATTAATTTTGTGTTTTATTTCTTTAGTATTCATATTTCTTATTCCATGTAAAAAAACAAAAATGGCATTACGGCCAAAAAAGTGTTGAAACTCAAACAATATTGTTTTGAGAAAATTAATGATTATTTTTTTTTTGCTTAAATCATTAATTTGTCAGTACTATGCAACATACGAGATATTCTATGTTATTTGGAACGATTTTAAGACTTGTCGCATGTTTATTTTAACAATGTTTATCTCACGGTTTTTTGATATGTGAGTTACCCTCCCTGCAAGGGGGTTTCATATTTATTTAAAATAACACTCACTTATTACCACAAATTTATTTTTAAATACAAATAATTTATCTACACGTTTGGCGATCGAAAAACGGCACAAAAACCAGCACTGATAAGAATCGGCTATATCATACCACGTCTCGATTTGAACTATCCAGGGAACTAAGAAATTACTTTATTAGGTGATTGGTTTTGAAAAAGCGTATTATTTTTCAGATATTATTGTTAAATCTTTATTAAATTAACTTTTACTAAAATGTATTAAAAGTAGTTATAAATTATGGATCCCAACAAAATACTCTCTCTTTTTATTACCCAATAAATTAGGTGCCTATTCAAAAATATAAATTTTGGCTTTAAACATACAGCTCTGCGCAGTTTTTGGTGAGCGACTTATTTAATATTATTACATAGGACAATAAATTAAAAAAAAGGAATTTTTAGTGTCGTTAAATGTCTGGCTTATCCTTAAAATCTGGTAATTCCTTTATATGGCAACAATTTGGATAGAACCTGAACTTGTACGTGATATGTATTATATTTTTAAAATATCATTACTAATGCCAGCGGTCACTTATTATTTAAAGGCTGTAAGTGTTAAGAATAAAATTTTCAGAGATGCCGTTTTCAATGCCAGTTAAACTTGGAAGACAAAAATTTATTTTATTTAGAAGTTAAAAGCATAGACAGAAGTAGGGCATAAAAATTTTAAAAATACTAAAAACGATTTATAATTTATCTTTTGAATTACGAATAGTCATCCATTAGTAAAAGCAAAGCTTTTAGTTCCATTTTGGATTCTAGTTAGGGACCGTAATTTAATTTGAAAAGGATTATTACGGATCACTGAACAAAATTTAACCAATTCTTAAACACTTTTATGACTGCTGGAATCTTTAAAGAAACATTAAAATGTTAGTTAATGACCTATTACAAATGTTCTTTCGAATGACCCTTAAGATTTATTTTACGACTAATAGATTGGTATTTTTTTTTTTTAATTAAGTAAAAAAACTGAGTATAGCCTGCAAAAAAAAAAAGAAGAATAAATATGCAATTTACAAAGGGCGACAATATTTAAAAAAAGTTACTGCTTTAAATAGCCTTTCATTTAACAGGAAGTACCATAAAATTTCTTCTTTTTTTAATGCAATCCATATATTTTTTATTTTTGTATTCTCTGATTTTTTTTTCAATGATGTATTATACAGGGTGCTTCTTTTTAAAATTGCGGCCTGAGAATACTTTAAAAAAAATCGAGAACCGCCATTATTTTGGCTTTGAATATGTTTTCCTGATAAAAGTGCTGTTTTTATTAATCTATTTTATTTAATATATCACTTACTTTTCAAAATTTTGTTTTATGGGGGAAGATATCTGAAAATGCCATTCAGTCATTATATATTTTTAAAAATTGGTATAAAGTTTATATAAATATTACAATAGAACAAGAATTTTTTTTTTTTTTTATTTATTCAAAGTGGCGGCTTTACATAAATTCTTCCATTGAGGCCAGAGAAAGACGTTTTAATCGGCTGTGACACTCAAAAATCAAGACATTTTTTTTTGTGTTTATTAATGTCATAGTTTGTCGGTAAACCTAAAAAAATTAGGAAAAAATTAAATCGCGTAATACCCTGCTTGAAAAAAAAATATCATGACTTTTGGCTCAATTTTTCCATCGTATTTGCATCGAAAAAATTATGTTTTTAAAAAACTTTAGAAATTATTGTAGGTTTACATACAAAGTACTGTTGTTAAAAATATGTGTGTAAAATTTTGGAAAGATCATAAACTTTTTAAGTTATCGTCCCCGCCAATTTAAAAATATAGTTTTGAGAAAAACGCGTTTAAAGTTTAAATAGGTATATAAAAATTTAATAAATATAATTACTGACTCTGGTATATAAAAAACACTAAAAATTAAGTTTTTCAAATTTAGTGACCTGTTATTAAAGGGCTATTCTAACATATTAAAAAAATGTTTTAAAAACATTTTACAGATATTTTCCCCCTTAAGGTAATTGATGGGAGAAAATTCAAAGTTTTAGATAAAAACATTCCTGTTTTATTTTATTTCTAAATTCTACAGTAAAATATTTTTCTAGCGAGATATCAAGACATATTGTAAATTTTTAAAATGGCCACCATAAATCATTTATAAAAAATAATAAAAAAGTTCTATGCACATGGGTCCGGAAACGCATGTTTTCCGATACATACGGAGTTAAAGTTTCAATTTTTTTCAAATTACTTAAAAACACTTAACCGATTTTAATGAAATTTAGAACTTTAAAGTGTATCAATAAAGTGCATAGTTTTAAGTAAAAATCTGCTTATAGCTGCGGCAGTGGCGTGCGTACGGGGTAACTGTAAAAATGTATTTAGAGAAAAATTATATGCGCCACTGACTTTTGCCAAATTTGATGCACCAGTTATGAAGCTTATTACATAAGCCACAAAAGTTACCTTCTAGTATTTTTCGTTTAGGGTTCTCCTTAGCAGATATGGTTAATTTTATGAAAATGTGCAAAGTACCCATTCGGCGGCATAATAAAAAAGTAATCGTAAAGACACAATGATTATTCAAAACTCTTGTTTTTGTACAATGTACAATTGACTTAAAGCTAAAGAAAATATTGAAAGTGACCACCGGGTTTTAAGTCATTTGAAAAAAATTCGGAAACCATGCGTTTCCGGACTCATGTGCATAGAACTTTTTTATTATTTTTTTGGAAAGCATTACCCTACCAGCGATGGTCCATATTTTTTAAATATTTTAAAAATAACCAATATGATGTGATATGTCATGGGAAAGAGATTTTAGTGTAGAATTTAAAATTGAAAGGCTGGGCTAACAACATGCTGTGTCATCGATATGTTAAAAAAATATATTATATGGGGTGATTTTAACCATACGCATTATTACTGAAAATCATTGCAAGGTCAAAAAAACTAAAATAATTAAAGAAAGTAAAATTATTAAATTAAAAAAATAAACATATATTTTAGATAAAAGTTCTTTAAACAAATTTTTTAAGGTTCAGTACATAATTAAAATACAGGATGTCCGTTTATATTTGAACCATTCTGAAGGCAAATAATTTGGGGACAAATAAAGTTATCATGATGCGGTTTTGCAAAAGCCTTGTTTTTGACATTTCCTTAGCACTAAAACTTTTTTTTTTATTGGAACTATTTTGTTATTCTAATGAAACATGTATATATATTTTTAATTCTTGAGATTCAATATTTCCTTTTTAAAAAATGTAATATAAGCTATAGTTATTTTTTAAAAATAGTTGTTTTATTGATCTACAATAAAATGACTGAAAATCATGTTAAAGTAATATTTGAATATGAAAAAAATATTTACATTTTTATCAAAAGTTTTTAAAAAGAAATCCCGTCTAATTGCAAATTATATTACTTTATAAGTAACACATAGCTTTATTGCCAATTTTTTAAATCAATAATTCCATTATAATTATGTTAATTTTTTTAAAAAGCAATAGTTTTAATTTAAATATTATATTTAATTTAAAACAAACACAAACTTACTTTGTATTAAAAAATTGGGCGTTTGGTTTATGTGCTATTGGAATGCTACAACTAAATAACAAGGATTTAATAAAAAAAAACTTATAAAAGTCTTTCTGCAAAAACCACATTTTAATAGCTTTATTTGTTTTACAGTTATTTGCAATTGAAATGGGTCAAAATATAGGCGGAAACCCTTGTATAGGTTCTAATTTTTCTTCATGAGTAACTATAAGGGTGGAACAATAAAAAATGTGTTTGTACATTTATCAAAATTTACCTCTGGATATACAAGAACTCGTGGTAAAATCTGAACTTTTTAAGTTTTTATCTTCAGGTTTCTCACTGGCCTTAAAATTTCCAAAATATCTGAATTTTCTCTTAAGTTTATTCAAAGATCCAAGACATATTTTACACAATGCTTGAAGCCTAACATGTTTATTATGACGTTTAAAAGTGTAAAATATAACTTTACTTTAATGTCTGAAGATTTTTTACCATTTAAAAACTGTCCACCTATGGCCATTTTTCGATCAAATATAGCGTGGTACTGGCGAAAACTTGCGTTGTTAAAGGATGTTGAAATGGTGTCCATAAATAATTTATTACGAACAATAGATAAAATGCAGATCAGGAAGGCAAGAGTGTATCGTCGCGAGGTTTGTAAGACCGTATCAGCTAAAATGCAAATACTGGAGGTAGATATTCTTGGTAGATACCTAGGAAAAAAAAGCATTGTGGAAAAACATATTGCTGTTTAAGGTTAATTCAATAGAAATTATTCTTAAACAGGTATTTAGTTTTGTCATATATTATTATTACATATTTTGGTCTTCTGGAGTCGTGCAGTAATAAAAGTTTATTAAAATGGAATGGAAAAAATCTTCATCTTAGAGGACGTTTAAATTGCTTTTAAAGTAAACAGATATCATTACCCTTTTTCCGAATTCACAGCAGTCTCATCTAATCCAACTGTTACAAATCGGATTGGTCAAATTTTTATTTCAGAAAAGAAGTAAATGGTTCATCTGAAAAAGAACTGTCGGTCTCTGGTGTTATTGTTTAATAATGTTTACCTGAAACAGTATTATGCTTTTTCCACAGTGCGTTTTTTTATACTTGTTACGCAAACTAATGGTGCATTATTTTCAAGCAACAAAAAAATAATTCTACTATCTGCATTTAGCTGATACTGTCGTAATAGTATTACACTGGTACACTTTAATTCTCCTGATCTAATTTTATCTATTTTGCAAGGTAAATTGTTTTAAGATCCAATCCTTTAATATCACAAATTTTCGCCAGTACCATTGTAAATGTTGACGAATGCGATTATTACCAGAGAGCCATATTTAATCGGAAAATGGCCACATGTGGATAGTTTTAAATTGGTTAAAAAAATATGGGAAAGTATTAGGAATAGTGGGGAATTTTAGGGAATTATTGGCGCATTATTATTTGGAAAAGAAGTAAAAATAGACAATATGTGTTATACTTTTATTAAATTTTGTATTTGTTGGTGTCTAAAATATAATTAATTAGAATATTTTAAAGTAAACGTAATACTAAATGCACTTTAAATAGTATTAAATGAAATTAATTATACAAAGTGTCTCATAATTAGGCAATTTCGTGTTAAACTTTGAGTGACAAATTTAACAAAACACATTTTTCCTTGTCCTTGGTTATCAAAAAAGTTAACGAGTTTCTTCTAAAATTGCGTTTTTTAAACAAAATTGCATTAACTAAAATATAAACGTTGTAAAAGATTTTGTAAGTTTTAATCCAAAACTTAAGCTACAATTTGTATAATTTTTTAAATCTATATAAAAACTAGTTCCTTAAACTATTTTTACTACTTTTTAAAAACATTTAATTAAAAATAATAGGACAAAATTATTGTTAGTTATAGGGAGCTTGGTTTATAATAAAAAACGGCCCCAAAGTTTACACCTTGGTTTACACGAATCTGAATTTAAAATTTCAATTTAAAAATGTGTATGGTGACGTGAGAACACTTTTTTCTTAGAATCTTTATTTAAGCATTTACTTGGTCCCAACTCGTAGGGGAAATAACATGGGGAATTACCTTTTATGAGCTAAGAAATTATAAGGAACTACTGAAAAGTATAAGGAATTATGAGAAAGTACGGGAAAATTTGGAGTAGTATGGAGAATTATTGGGATTTAATAAAAATTTCAAGGTTCGCCTATTAAAATTTATTGAAACTCGGCACGAGGATTTATCAGATTGGTCTCTTTAAAACGTTATCCTAGTTTTTTATAAAATGTACAGGAAAGACAATAATTAACCCCCTTGAAATTTACATTGGATTTCCTATGGTCCGCCTGGCGACGCAACACCCGTTATTCAAATCATTAGAGTATAGAAGAGGTACATCAGGTTTGTTTCATTAAGGTGACGTTTCGTAAGTGTTTTTGGTTCCCGTTTCATTGCCTTTCTATTTATAAAATCTGGTTAGATACAGAACGCCACCTTAAATTTAACTTTTTCTCTGGAATCATAAAATATTTAAAGACATAGACTGGAGTTGGACTTCTTGGCGGAATGAAGACTTAGGGTTGATAATTTTTTCTGTTTAAACTAATAATTTAAACTACTGATTGTCAAAGCGTTATAAATGTTCCGCAAAGGAGCACAATAGAACAGTAATATTATTTATAGCAGTTTTTCTCCTATCACAGAAATTATTTTTAATAAAAGGGACTATTTTAGTGTCTCTTTATTTATTATAGAAAACATGTGGTACATTTTAAAATGAAATGTTAATACAGGAAATGAAGCATTTCACCAAGCAATTTTTAGGTCCTGCACGGATCGACATAAAATTGTAACAAAAGATAAGAAATAGCCCAAGGTACAAGACCTATTGCGAACCGAAGGGCGCCAAAACCCTAAGGGTGGTTGCCACCCCCTAGAAGGTGGACATTTTTTATTTCATTTTAACAACAGAAGTCGATTGGAAAAGTAATTTTAAGCAAAAACTAGCCTTATATTTTTTTCTTAAAACTAATACTTTTCAAGTTATTCGCCATTGAAAGTTATAATTTTTCGACAAAAAAAAAACGACGTTTTTAATGGGGTTTTCGCGAATAACTTGAAACTAATGCATTTTAATAAAAAAATATAGAAAGCAAAATTATAGGTTTTAAAAGATAAATTGTTACATTGTAATTTTTATACGACCAATACGAACAATGATACGGCGTGTTAATGGTTGGCTTTTTTCCTTATATGTTAAATTTAATATATTTAAAGTCAAATAAGGCGAAAATGCTGCATATTTTAAAGAATACTCATAAAATCTATTTTAAAACACCTAACAAGGGGTTTCTTTTTTAAAAAGAAGAAGTTTTTAGCATAAAAATTGAGTGAGTTACGATAAAGATAAGGTTAGTATTTAATTTTTTCTACGAAAAATCAATTAGGACAAGCCCCTAATTACCCCCTAATTAAATTTGACGTTTACCCCTTTGCAGTTTTCTTTATACAGGTATTAGTCATACATCCAACAAGTGTGACCAATTTTAAATGCCTAATTTCAGGAAAATTTAAGCTTAAAGTGAAAAACAATTTCATATCTTTCACCCTTTTTTTTCAAGATAACTCCGAAAATACTGGAGATAAGAAAAATGATGAACATTTAAATTGCAGGTTTTTAAATGACTAATATTTTTCTGTAAGTGCTTTAAAACCCCCTATTTACAAAGTAGCAGCACCCTTTTCGAGCCCTTTAGACTCATCCCATTTAAAAACCAGAGGGTATTTTGAAATTTTACTTACAGAGCCTTGTAGTCCTTAAAAACCCTACAAAAAAACTTAAAAATAAAAACTTTTTATCAATAAACATAAAGAAGATACGTTAAAAAAACAATCAATTTTTCTTCGAAAAATTCGAATAGGCCACTTCGAAGCATAAAAATTTACATATTTTTGAAATTAGATACTTTAAATTGCTGAAACTTCTTGGACGTATTACCAATATTAAGAGAATTGTAAAAGATTAAATGTCAATCCTAATTAGGGGGTAGTTAGGGGCTATTTTAATAATTTTTTTCGTAAAAAAATAGTTACTGACTTTATTTTTATCTAACTTATTCAATTTTTAAGCTAAAATTTCGTCTTTTTTAAAGAAAATTTTTGGTTATGAACTTTAAAAGAGGGGTTAATAAATTTTTCTCCAAAAATGCAGAATTTCCGTTATTTAACTTTGAATCTATTAACTTTCGGATTTGACGAAAAAAAGCTAACAATTAACACTCCGTATCTTAGTTTGTATTAAGTCGTAGAAAAATTATAACAAAATAATTTTGTTTGTCTTTTTTAAAACCTGGGCGCCCTTCGGTTCGACATGCGTTTTGATCGTTGGGATATTCCCTACATTAAGTTAAAATTTTAAGTCAATCTATGCAGGACCAAAGAATTGCCAGATTTTACCTTTTTTAGAGCTTTATTTCCTGTACTGGATATGTGTTTTGTGATAACATTACCATATTGGAATATTCATACTAAATTATGTTTGTGAACCTTGTAAATTTGTAAATGGCTTTTGGTCCGTGAGCAGCTTCCACATTTTAAAAACTCTAGTATAGCACTAAGAGTGTTTCTAATGGGAGCTGAGAGTAAAGAAAAATATTAGATACATTTTTTAAGGCACAAGCCTTAAAAATACCTATAAAACAGCGATAGATTCCCTCCTGACGATAGGCAAGAGAAGAAAGCTTTTTAGTAAGCAAAATATTTTATCTTGGATTTAAATTTCCTGCAATACTGCTGTTCACGGAACATATGTCAAAATTATTTTTTAGTTTATCAGACATGCAGAGGACATTAGTTAAAAAAATCATTTTTAAATTTTAAAAAATTACAACATGTTGCCGTTTCTTTCCGATCACTGTATATAAAAATCAGTCTGGAATTTATTAATACTTTGTTAAGTAACCCGTGATAAAAAGAAAAACCATATTTATCAGCATTATCTATATTTAAGGTGTCATTTCTCTCATTAAATTATGGATTTTTAGAGCTTAAATAAGGCGGATTTAAACCTTAGGCTTTTATAGGCAGGCCAACTGAAAATTATAGCCTGTGGCGAGCTTAACACAAACCCGCTGTCACTTTAATGCCACACTACTAAATCAAAGCAAAGCAGATTTGTTCTTTGCCGCAAATAATTCAAATATAAATTGGATTAAATATACAAACAAAAACTTTCATATGGATAATTTACGGTAACAGGTTTTAAAAAGGGAAATGGTTGTCGTATAACTTTTAATTATGAAAGAAAAATATATATTTTTTTAAACATGTTTTATAAAAATTCCGTCTTTTCTGTTCCTTTTTTTACCGCAATTTATTTTAGTTAAGCTTGCTGGCGTAATATAGATTGTCGATGTTTCCCTTTTATTTTAATTATTTTTATACAATTTTAAAGGTTTATTTGGCAAAATATTGATGGAAAATCCAACTCGCATACGTTTTTGTTGTTAAGAATATCACTTGCAAATCTTTAGTTATGTGTGAAATGATTTTTTCTTCAAATTGTCTGCACAATGTATATCTGATAAGTATCGCTGCAACCGTTTTTAACATATTACAAATTCATTACAAATTCAATACATATTATCTCGTTTTATTTATCTTAGTTTTAGCCAAAAATATTTAAATAAATGTTTTTTTTTAAATTAACATAGTTTTATTTAATTTATAAAACTTTACAATTTTTAGACCATTTTTTGATTTACCATGATATTGACACCTACTTTTGTTTAAAAACATTTTTTAAACTTTTTATGCTTTAGCGAACATGTATTTTTTGAATGACAAAAATTCATAATTTTATTTAGAAACTTATTTGCTTATTAAACTTTTTTTGTACTTCTGGTTAGTTGGTTCCTCGAATTTAACAATGGCAAGTTTAGGAACACTACAATCCTTGTATTAGGGTGCCTAAAATATTTTGACGTACATGTTATCTATTAGTTGTCCTTAATAATAATAAGGCGCAGTTATGATTTTTTTTATATTTTTTTTTATAATAAAAAAATAATTGTTTTTGGCATTTGTCCACTTTTATTATGGACAATTGGCAACGTTGTATAATTGGTAAATAATAAAAGAGGAATTATAAAGGGTGGTCAGGTTAGTTCTTGTTAGTTACGTTATTTTTTAATCCCTTAATTATACCAGAGACCCTTTATGATTCCAGTTTGTGTGAATTCTTTCTTTTATTCACTCATAAATAAAATCAGACCCTTCCGATGTTGCCAAATGTTTTCCATATTTAGCATAGTATAACTGATGTTTTTAGTCGTTTTTCTTTTCACTTTTAGGTTATGAATTAAAAAAATATATTTATCATATTTTTTATTTTTATTCTCAAAAATATGTGGAAAAAATGTAATTTTTACTTAATTTTACATATGATTTTTACCCCGCCCAGCACCCCTTTTCACTCCTCGGTCCCTTAAGTTTGTTTACTGATATTTTTTTTTAAACGGAATATTTTTGATGTGCGCCACTTACGTTTTATTTAAAAGAGTGTCTAAATTATGTAAGTATCAATAATTTTTAAAAAACCCTTAAAATAGCAGAAAATCGTTTATTAAACTGTTACCAAATATTTATAGACGTTAACTCGCAAATATTACCACAACGTGTCGTAAGTAATTTTTTACCTAATGATAATTTTCGTATTTGATCGTGATATGCATACAGTGCGCCACCTCGTATATTTATTTTCTACAAACTTATTAAACGATTTATTGCATTAATAGCATACTGACTGTAAAATAATAAAAAGATAAGCACACCAAAAAGTAGTTTAAGAAATTTTTTATATTACTTATACTCCGTTCCCAATTCGTGATAGTTAAGAAAAAGCACGTTCGTCGTAAAGGGGGCGTAAACCATCGGCGTCACGTTTTTAATACCTTAATATTACAAATTCTAAAAGCTAAAATAAGGTTACCTTATACTTTATTTAAAATTAAATGTTTTAGTCATATTTAGATTCTCGTATTTATTAAATGGTTATACCACAAATTATTAAAATACCCAGATGTGAAAACTAAGCGTGTTCGTTGAAATCTCTCACCACTATGGTCCCTCCCACTGCGTGGTGGATATACACCCCACGATTTAGTACGTGACCAAATGCTCATCTAGGTGTCAGTTAATCCCATAGTTTTGTTGGTATAGAACGTGAGCATAAGTTAGTTAATTGTGCTTATCTGTTTGTGAACTTTTATTTCATTTTTATTATTAAAGTGTTAGTATAGAGTCTTCTTAAACTTTTTTAACGTTTAATATGGGATATAAATGTGTATATTTATACTGTACTGGGAGCGGAAAATCACTTTTTAGATTCCCAAAGGACCACTTGAGGTAAATATAAATGTGATATTTTGTTATATAATAAAGATATTTTTAATTAGTCCGTACATGTTGATGTGCAGACTAAAGATAATATTGGGCACATTATTGTTCACGTAGCCATAATACTTTTTAATATAAAAATGCATTAAAAGTATGTTCTTGATGTAGTAAGTTCTATTTACAAAAAAAATGTGGA
The DNA here is from genome assembly GCA_014170235.1 of Listronotus bonariensis. Lineage (NCBI taxonomy): Eukaryota > Metazoa > Arthropoda > Insecta > Coleoptera > Curculionidae > Listronotus > Listronotus bonariensis. The sequence goes on from JACEGR010008713.1 coordinate 31,124, forward strand.
TAATTATTTGGATGGTTTTTATATAATGAAAATATATTTTCTAGCGCAAAGGTCTGGTTTAAGTCTGCCGGAAGAGAGTATTTTTTAGAAAAAAATTTGATGAATTATAAATTGTGCGGAGATCATTTAAAAAATAAATTTATTTCTATCTCGTCATCCGCAATAAAACGTCTATTTAACACTACCGACCGACAATATTTTTCAAGTCATTCTCATCAAGAAATACAAACAATTATGAGAACCTTCCACAAAAATACTATTTTATCAGGTAAATATTAAATAAATCTTTTTTTTAACTATTTAACATTAATACAAAGTTTTTACAAAATACTTAGACATGTTTATAAAGTTATTGATATTAATCAGTATGTGCCTAGAGAAAGAAAAATATTTGTTTTATTTATAGCTGCACTGCCATTTCAAAGGCTATATTTAATTTAAAAAAAAGAATAGGTGTTTTCTCAGTATTTAAAAAATAACATACTCCTATTACTGTTTTAATCCCAGTTACACAAAACTTTTTAATAAACAATTAAGCTAGTAACAACAACGTTTTTTTTGTTAAACATTCTAAACCCCTATTAGTTTAATCGTTTGTTAGAATGTTTTTGCAACCAGGTATATACATTTTATTACAAATAGATCTAAACGTGACATCTACTAACAATATTTTACCTTTCAAAACATAGGTAACATTTTAAAATTGTAATATTTTTTAATAAAGAAATATTTAAATTTTCAATTAGTAAATTATTCTCCCGTTTTCCCCACTTAAAAAAGCTACATAATTAATATATATAAAAGTCTATCTCTCCTTAGCGCCTTGGTGCGGTTTAAACTTTTACAAATTAAAAATATTACGGTTCATGCATTGGTGCAGATTGTTCATTTATTTTTTCTTAAGTTGATAGAAACAAGTAAGCGTATTTCGCCGAACTTTCGCATCTGGGTATTCTAATAATTTGTGGTTATACAGCGTTTGTTTTATAGGTATTTACGAATTACCTACAGACCTTATTATCACTTGTTGTTTAGATAGTATGTATTTACCCTAGCGTTGAATTTTGGAGGTGGTCCGGGGGAAACCTTTCTCCAGAAACAAAAATTACCGCCTTGCCCCCGGATAAATTTGTTTGATATAACTTAATAAAAAAGTCGTATTAATTCGATCTTTTAGTATACACTTTGTTAAAAAATCGTCGAGAAAAGCATGAAGTAAAATTGTGTATTTTTATCTGCAGACCCTTTTTTTTGATCTTTACCTTTTTTAATTTATTTTTGGTGGGTGTTGGAGCCCTCCTTCTTGCGTAAACATAAAAGGCATCCGTAAAAATTTCCGAATTCAACAGTGATTTAAATTAGCCATTAGCTAAAATTTAAAAAAATGTAGAGTTTAAGCAGGTTCATTTGAAAAGACAATTAAATATTAAGTATTAAGGGGTTTCTTGTCAATAAATCATTACTTTACCTAAATAATATAAAACTAATTATTATTTAATATAAGATCATATAAAAAAAAAAGGTTAAATTTTTTATTCATGAAAATAAAAATTATTTTAATTCGGTTTTTTTGTAGAATATGTTACGTGTGTTTAATTTATTCATTTCAATCATTTTTTTTTCATTTTCTCTTTTTCATTCAAGTGGCAGTGTCAAGGTCTAAGCTTTACAAAATGTTTTTTTAACCATCTACGTGGTAATGGATGAAGAGATACAGCACACAAATTGTATTTATACGATTTAGGCATAATCTCTTCATCCGGCATCATGGATATTTTGACCCTACATAGTAGATAGCTTTGGTAAAATATTAAGTTTATATGTATAGTAACTGATAACTTTAGGGAAGTTCTGTGATTGTAACTTGTAAATTGTAAATACCTTTTGTAATATATGAGTATATGAATAATAAAAATATTGTCATTATTTTTTTAGGTAGTCATTACAAATTATATTAATACCTTAGTGAATAGGTATTTAAAGATTTTATTTAAATGCGTATTAGTGCCTCGCAGTGTTTGATAAAAATGGAAGCACTATGAATATTAAATTTCAATGATTTTTTGTGTAAAGGAGTTCTTGATTTCAAAGCAGGGAAAATATTGCTTAATGCACATGATGCACTAATACATCAAATACCTTTAAGCCCAGTTTGAAATATAGTTCTAACTTGTGAAAATATGAAAGAAACAGGTGAATTTACAATCTATAGACTTCCCAATGAAAAAACTAATATATTTAGTATACAAATATGTTGAGAATATGTAAAACTCAATAATTTAGGTAAGCTAAATCGATCAAATTTGTACTTTTTTGTATTTTATTTTTATTCTTATTTGTTTAACTTTAAAACTTTTGAACCATGTTCAAGTTAAAATTAACTTAATATAATAACATTGTCTTATATTATTTTCCCCATTATAATATGTATGAGTTGCACCTAACATGCTCAGACACTGGAAGTTTATTTTCTAGAAATATTTAACTGAACCATTGTTAAAATGTTTATGACCCTAATGTATTCGTCATTTACAGAGTGTGTCGGACCAAATACCTTAAAAAACCACCTGTTTATTGTTTGGTTAACATTAAAAAGAAGTTAAATACACGTCCTGTATTAATACGTTTTTAGCATTTATTATATTCAACTGTGCTATCACGAATAAGGAAACAAAGTTTAGTAAAAACATTCCTCATTTAAAATTAACCAAAGTAAGGTTTTTTAAGGCTTTGCTTAAAATTAATAATGATAATATGAGGGGTCTAGTTTTAAAGTGTACAATCTCCAAAATTAGATT
>JACEGR010008714.1:0-33914 GCA_014170235.1 Listronotus bonariensis
TATTTGCAGTACAGCCATATTGTATTGCAACAAAAAATCATAACTCTTATTTTTTTAAGAGACAATTATCCTCTTCATAACTATGCATTTCTTATTTAATTTTAGAAAATTGTACGTACTAATTTTTTGTAGAAATAATACTAAAACAGTATAAGTTTCCTTTTAATTTCTTAGTCATCCAAGTTAATTATTACTATTAATTTTCAATAATTTCAATTAAATTTATTTGCAAACTGTCAAATTTTAAACCTAGTGACACATGAACTAAAAGAAATAATGATAAAATCAAAGGTAACTTGACCGTTTGGTTCAGTTGATGTCGCGTTTACTGTTACATCGCATAAATTGATATTTAAGTTTATTGTAGTAGGCATTGAAACAAAAACTAATTTAAAGTAAAAAAAAGCTTTAAAGTGTTAAAACAAGTAATTTTTCTTAACACTTTGTGTAGTGTACTAGAATAGAGTACTTTTACTTCATGTTAACGATTAAAAAACAGCATTTTTATGAACGGTTGTAGAAAAAAGTTGTTTTTATTTTCAGCTCGACGTTTTTTCCCACACATTGAATTATTGTTTTGCGTTAATGCCTACTACAATTTATTTTAACATTAATGTATGTTGCATCCAACGAAACAGTAAACACTACATCAACTGAATCAAATATTAAGTTACCGTAGTCATTATTTTTTTATTACTTCTTTGCTTAAAAGAAAAATGCAAACTTCTTTGAAGCTGCCGTGGCTATAGGCATAATGTGTAAATGTGACTCCCACGAGATTAATTGTGTCCTTGATCTGCAGATATTGGTCGAGTATAAGTAAAGGATGAAAATTTGATGACTTTTTAGCCACAAGGAACGTAGTTCTGTTTTGGATGCATTAAATTGAAATTTTTGGCTCTTCAATCCAATATTAAATTAAGGTCCTGTGAAAGAAATGCATGGCCCTGGGTTTTCTTTCCAAGTTAAGCCTAGAATTGGTTTAAAAACCTAAAAATTGGATTAAAGGGTACTTTTGTAATATAAAATGTTTAATTTTTAAGCAAGTACGTACATAAATACAATTTTGTAAATAAAAGTGAGCAATTTTTAATAAGGGTGCAAATTTGAAATGTGGTTTCTGAAATAAAAGATTTAATTTTATTAGAGACATTTTGCACCTCTTAAAATAACAGACGTTTTTTGGCCTCCTTATGGTTATCGTTATTAAACATAACGATTACGGCAGCAGTTTAAAATAGAGATGTTGCAGCCTCTTTTAAGAATTTTTCTTGCGTCTGCGCTTTCGACACATAACCTCATTTTTGCCTGTGGTTCACCGATTTTAAAGTTAACGAAAAATCAGTATTTACTTTTATTCTTCATAAGATATAAATTGATATTTAAATATATGCAAACACTTCTGTTGATTTCGTTTTTAAAGTAGATGCAAACAATACAGTATAAGCAAAACACAAAAAGTAAGGTTAAGTTTGGTAGTAGAATAAAAAGCAAGTGTGCCAGATTGTATCATCTAAATTAATTACTGATTTAGAATATCCGTAAAAGTGCAAGTCCGTTTGAATTTCTTAACACTATTTGATTTTTATTACTACTATAGATTTTTCGCTAATTAGAGTCTTTGTATAAATGATATTTTAATTAACACGGCAATAAAATTTTACCCTTTTAAATAATTGATATTAAAATTTCTACAATCCGGCAACCACGCAGTTTAACAATAACGATAACGATAAGCTCTTCGGTATTCATCCGTAATTAAAGGAGTCCGGTATGGTTAATAACGATAACGGATCATGTTTGCGTTACTGCGCAGTCTCAGAATATCGTTAACCACAACGGAATTGCAAAATAAGGGGTGCAAAATGTCTCTATTATCTAAATAGTTTTAAAGTTATGATAAAAGAAAAAATAAATAAAAAATAATAAATCTTTAAAGAAAAAATAATTGCCTTCTACATTTAAACAAGCCATTTTTGTTCTATATAAATTTAACCAATTACTGCTTATCAAGAGGAAATCCATCAAAATCAGAAACAATGGAGCAACGACATGCAAAGCTTGACGGATCTAAATTCGATTCAAAGATTTGACTCAAGTAAGCTTTGACAGGATACGCTTTTGTTTCGGTGATTCACGACAAGGCAACTAGATTTATGTTTCGAAATCCTACTGGTATCAACTGAATATATTTCGAATAATTTGATGACAGGTTATTGGCATACAACTTTGGATTGATGGAGATTGTATTGCTTTGATTACTTTTTGCATGCGCAGCTGATTTCTGTCTTTCTGGGGATTAAAAAGAAATACGATGTAGTTACCTACTCATTTGTCAAACCCTAAAGAATAATACATTTTGGTTTGCGAGATTTAAAAGTATCTGCAGCTAGAGAAATAAAATTTGATAATATTATACCGGGTGTCAACAAATTTATGAGACAAGCCATAACTCCTAGAGTATTGGACATATCAAAATGAGACTGTATAGGTAAATGGTATTAGCAGAGAAGAGTTTAGCATATTTTTCACTTTCTAGTCACTTCCGGTTCAACCGGAAATGGCCTAAATTTTGAATTTTAAAATGGAAATCTCTGTATATATATATATATATATATATATATATATATATATATATATATATATATATATATACATTGTTGGATTTCTGAGACAAATCTAAGTCAAAAATTTAACTTAGTTTTTTTTATTTGCGATCGAAAAATAAAGTCATAAATAAAGGGAGCGTATGTATAGAAGGAACAGTTTAAAAATGAAAATTCGGTGCTCTTTGATAAAAAAAAATCACAAAAAGTTTAAAGCAAATAAATTGGCATGCTTGTCTTCGCGGCCGCCTTTGCTATATTTCTTTTATGATATGCCGGTTGATGCAGCTGGTCACGCACTATGGGATAGAAATTAAATATTTTGGTCAAAATTCTGAAACTTACCAATCTAACTTAAAATGAGGTGCTTTTTACTGGAAAAATATCATAAATTATCACAAATGCTTTTTGGAAACCTAAAACTTATTATATGTTATTATAAATTTACACCCCCTTAACATTATTATTTTTTATTGTACAAAATAAACTAAAAAGTCAGCTTGTTTGGTTAATTCGGTAGTATTCTAATCAGTAATCCAATGATTATTATCTCATATGATATACAGGGTACGACAATAGGTATGATTTTTTAAATGGAATACCCTGTATATTATATCCCCACTAAAAAAATCTTTTAAAATGCTTTAAAAAATACTACATTTGATGTGTCTATCACAATTAGTTTCGGAAATATGACCATACAAATCTGAAAAATAATTTTAAATTTTTTTAGAAGCGTAATAGAAATACATCTACCCAACTTTTTTTATTTTTTAACGTATAAAAAAATATAAAACACTGTTTTGTTGGGTAGATTCTGTAGAATCCATATCTTTCATCAGAATGCTTTTATCTTTTAGGATATACAGTGTAGGACAAAACATATTAAATTTTAAAATGTTTGTAACCTTGTAAATTATAAAAAAATCTTGTATCTGTCCTTACACTCAGAAGTAGCAAAAAGTAGGAAGGCAATTGTAAGTACAAAAACTGATAAAGAAAAAGGTAAAAAAATCTTTGACAAAAGTAGCGAGACTTCGCGAGACTGCATCGGAAACACAACAATAGCTCTTATTATTTAAACTCTTGTACTTTTTTAGTAAACAAGGCTAATAATAAACCAAGTAGATTAATTTTTTGTATATTTATGTTTACTTAAAATACATTTTTAAGTTTCTTATTACCCCAATAGAAGCCGTCACATCCTTTTATAATTTTGCGTACATGTAGTTTGGAGTATCTACTTTGAAATACACAGCATGAGCCATTAAAATTTCAAAGTTGCATTTTGGCCAAAATAATGGATTTCTATCTCATAGTGTATCGGCGCGTCGCTGTAAAGGATAGCGGCGCCTTTGTATAAAATAGTCCGATTGCAGGCGGCCTTTTTTATGTTTTTTGTATTATTTTCAAAGGGTACCGAATTGGCGCCTTTAAAATGTTCTTACTATAGATATCTTCGACCAAGTTTAGAGCAAGTACTTAAAAACACATGTAATATTGACCAGAGGTAAAAGGGTTCGAGTTATCTTATAATATGTATTTTCGACCAAAAGGATGCAGGCGATATTATAAATATGAAAGATAGTTCCTATTAACTTTATAGTTAAGGTACCATATTTTTTTTTAACGATTAAATATAAAAAGGAAGTAACTTCTGCACGGTCCGACCGTGTTAATTTTTTTATACCTGCACGATCTGATTCTATTTATGAATGAACAAAAGAAATAGCTAAAACATTCTTAAGTGGATTTATAAAGTGTGTATTAGTCTCGCGTTTAATGAAGAAATAAAAAAAAACATATATTTAACTAACCAGAATTAACCATGACTCCCCACCTATACTCTGCCTTCGGTAGAAAATATTTGACTTTATGCGTTGGTTGCAAACGAAATAATGTAAAGACAAGGTAGATTTAATGTTATTAGAGAATTATTGCACAGTGCAATAAGGCCCGGTACTAATAATACCGGCCTTATTTTGACATCTTAGCTTGTGCAGATGCATGGTGGAATAAGGACTCCCTTAATAAGGATTGTGCCTGGGTTTATTTACGTCGGTTTTAGGTCGTGCCTTATTTTGGTCTTATTTTAACTTCGAAACTGTTCGTATAACCGAACGGCTGCCGATCACGAAATCGAAAAGTTTTTAGAAGAAAAAATACTTAAGACCTGGCTTTTTCAAATGTATTTCTGTAATTCTATTAAAAAAACTCTACAACACAAAACAGTAAAAAAACATACTAAAGTTTGTTTCCCTTTTTTTAGGTTAATGGTACTATTACCTTAATTTGCAATAACTCTAAATTATGGGTAACATAAAACATCAAGTAGGCAGAAAAAAATTTAAAATGTCAAATTACTATTGAGAATTGTTTCAGAAGTTCAAAAATGTTAACAGGGTGTTCCTTTAAAAATTTTAAAATACAGTCGAACTTCTATAAGTCGAACTTCGATATCTCGAATTTTCGATAACTCGAATTAAATTGGTTGGCAACAGCGCCAGTAGTAAATATTATGTGTAATTTTTACTTGATAACTCGAACTTCTATAACTCGACTATCTTGATAACTCGAACTAAATATTTGGCAACGCCCTCGATAAGTCGAATTTTTCAGGGAATCCCCTAAATACGGATGTTTATATGGGCTTGTTTAGTGTCGGAGGCAGTTCCGTTTCTGCGTTGAGAGGTTTCACAACTATACTGTGGTTTTTTATTGTTAACAAGATGTCACTAAAACGTACTTTAAAGACGTTATCAATTGACGAAAAATATAAATTAATAAAAGAAGTGGAAAGTGGTGCACGAAAAAAGATGTGGCTATAAAGTATGGTGTTCCTGCGAATACTGTTTCTACTATTTTAAAAAATAAAGAAGCAATTACATCAGCTTTAGAAAGTGGTGGTGCAAGTGGTAGTTCAAAGAGGCTTAAAAAACCGTCGTATCCAAATGTGGACAAAGCCGTTTTGGAATGGTTTAAGTCAGCAAGAAGACAAAACTTACCTGTATCAGGCGGATTAATTAAAGAAAAAGCGTTTGAATTTGGCCAAAAACTAGGAGAACCAAATTTTAAGGCAAGCACGGGATGGTTAGATAATTGGAAGCGAAGGTATGTGTACATAACTTATTTATTTTTCAGTGCGATTTAAGTTTTGCTTTTTATTTTAAGGTGTGGCGTTGGTCATAAAAAGGCTTGCGGAGAAAGCAATGATGTTAGTGATGAGGATTGCATTAAATGGCAGCGTGATGTTTTACCTAACTTGTTAAAAGAATATGAACCATGTAATGTATTTAATGCAGATGAAACAGGTCTATTCTTTAAATGTCTTCCAGATAACACTTTAACTTTCAAAGATCAGAAGTGCCATGGAGGAAAGCATAGCAAACAAAGAGTTACATTAATGGTCGGTGCAAACATGGATGGATCAGAAAAATTAAAATTGCTTTTGATAGGCAAAAGTAAAGTACCTCATTGTTTTCGACGTATTAAATGGTTGCCTTTAGACTATAAGGCAAATTTAAAGGCATGGATGACTGGTGCACTTTTTGCAGAATGGCTGTTAAAACTAGATAAGCAATTTGGAATAAATAAAAGAAAAATTCTTTTGTTTGTTGACAACTGCCCGGCCCATCCTAAAGAAATCGAAAAACAGTTAAAATTTATCAAACTTGCGTTTTTCCCCCAAATATGACATCAAAGTTACAACCACTAGATCAGGGTGTTATACAAAATTTAAAATGCCATTATCGCCGTAGAATTTTGAAAAAAACTTTTAAATGTTTAGAAGAAAACAAGAAAGTTGACATTTCATTAATGGACTGCGTTGATGAGATAACCAATGCATGGCATATTGATGTTAAACCGGAAACCATTTCAAATTGTTTTAAAAAAGCAGGCTTTGGTATGTTCTCCGAATGGGAAGAAGAAGATGAAATTCCTTTATTTTTTTAAGAGAACGTTTGAGAGAAAACAATGAAGAAGAAACACAATTTGAAATAGAATACGATGCGTGGACAAATTTTAAAACCATACCAGATGTTACTTTTAACGACTTCTTGCACGTGGATGATGACATTATTACTTCAGAATTTCCTACAGATGATGATATCATACAGTTATGTGGATCAGAAACAGAATCTTTGCAGCTTAGTAATGAAGAAGACAGCGAAAATGATATGAATGATGGTGATTTAGAGGATGAGGTACAACAACCGCCTTCAAATGAGATGGTCACAAAGTCATTAAGTATTTTGCGTTCGTACCTAAAAAGCAATGAAAATACAACCGATTCGTTGTACAATAGTTTAAATAACATCGAAGTGTTTTTTGAAAACCAAAATAAAAAATCGTCACGTCAATCACAAATAACTGACTATTTTAAAAAACCGGAATAATAAAAAATACATGCATACATTTCTAATACATATGTATATGTATTTTTATAAAAAAATATGAAACGTGTATTTTTAGTACTTTTGTAAAAAACTTTACATATATTTTGTTATACATTTTTGATCTATAAGTACATATATGTATTATGTATTATCATATCCATAATATTATTATGTGTTTTATTTGATAAGTCGAAGTCTTGATAAGTCGAATTATTTTTTTGTCAAGTCGCGGTTCGAGTTATCGAAGTTTGACTGTAGTCTAACCAAAAAAAAAATAAAAATATGCGAAAACTCTCCTCTTTCTATACACTTACTTAGATATACCTGGTCTTATTTTGATATGTCTAATACTTAAGAACTTACTGGTTGTCTAATAAATTTGTTGACACCCGGTATAGGGTGTCTCTAAAAGTTCTACACAAAATTCTGTTCTTCTGTTCAAAGTTAAAATTCAGTTCTTAGTTTCACTCTATTTCACCTTCTTTTTGCACAAAATTCTTGATGTAACACTTAACAGGCACACAATATTATATAAAAATCTTTAAAAAATACTTTTTAAAATTATTTTACACGTTTTTTCATTAAATTCCATATCTTTTACCCCTAAAACGCTGCAACCATGCATACACCTATGTGTATAATGGTTTCAGACATGGCGACTTGATTTAAAGCAAACTTTTATATTAATAAAGAAAGGCTAAAAACCAATAAGAAAAACACGTTTTAAAAAGGGTTTTTATAGTTAAATAAAATATTGTGTGCTAATTTAGTGTTACATCAGAAACTTAGTGTAAAAAAGGGAATTATGGTAAAAATAAGAACAGTTTGACCATAATGACGAATATCTCAAGATCGAAACGTTTCCGAAAAAAAATAGATTCGTGATCAGCGCCCCAAAAAACCACCGTATACCAAATTTCGTTAAAATCGGAGTTGCCGCAACTTTCTAGACAATTACCTAATTTTGTTTCTTGGATATATACACATATTTAAATATTTTATTTTAAGTTTGTACTCGTCTTCCATAGAAGTCCCTAAAAATTAAACCGGTTTAGATATTGGGTACTTTTTTTGTCTTGTATAATCTAGTATACGAGAGTGCTTTGAAGCACTAATCTGCACTTGAATTCCGTTTTTTGCTGCACCCTCTTTCACTTAACCTTAAAACTGCACGATATTTTTGCGTTATTATCTTTCTTCTTAAAACTACTTTGACACAACAAAACTAAATCAATTGGTATTTGGTTTATTTTATCATAAAACAAATTAGTTTTGGTGTAACTAGTTTGAGGACTAAATCTCAATTTTTAAAATGTTATTTCACTTCCGCTGCCGTAGCAGTTTTCGTTCAGTTAAACTTGGCGTGTTGTGCCATTTGTAAACGCCGTTCCCTCATTTGACTTGACCAAGTTATCACCTTTGCCTTTGGTCGTTTGCAAACGTTCGTGATCTTAGAAAATTTTATGCTGAAAATTTTTGGGGTTAGGGACAAACTGACCTCATATTTGCAATCAAAACCACAAGAAAAACCTTCCAATGCAAAACAACACTATACAATTACTCATTATTTAGTTTTGGTTTATCAAAACTAAAATAAACGAAAGTTAAAAACACCACTGAAAAACACGGAGACTCGCTAAGCACAAATGTCCTTTCATTTGTGCTTAGCGAGAATACCAAATGACTAATAACGGTCGACCGTAGATGAGAGGTTGGTTTTTGGGCGGCCGACGGCGTCAATTTTACCTGGATTTTACAATCGGAAAATCCCAAATTCTCAATTATATTAATCAATTTTAGGCGAAGAACCAATTCTAAAACGGTATTTACCAATCGGTTATGTTGACGTTTAAACAACGTATTATATGTCAAAGTGGTCACCAATTATTACCGCGGTTATAATTGGTTGAACGCCTAAAATTGATAATTATAATGAGTGTGGCCCTGTTGCTATGTAGGTAAACATTTTCAGTGTTGCAACCACTATATTTATTAAAATACTGCAAATTTTGTCAATGTTGCCAACACTATATTGGATTTTAATTAAAAATACTAACTTTTATGAGAACTGCGCATGTGCAAAGGTGTACAGCAACTCTCCCAGTATGGGGTTAAAAATTCGTGCGCAGGTCTATTGAAAATATATGGGGAACATTTTCTACGGTAGTGTCCAAAAAGTTTGTACAAAATTCTACCACAAATTCTTTGGGCCAAAATACAACCATCCATTGTTGTTTACTTTAGTCGAAAGTGTGCTGGTTTGCTAGATACAGATTGTTAAATTTTTAATTTATTTTTTTACTTGGTATTTCGCAAACGATCAACTTTTTAACTAAAGCAAATTGGGTTGTCGTGTTTAGTTGAAAAACTATTAGGTGTTTTTTTTTAATAACCAGAAGTAGTTATGTTTCATACATATATTCGTTCAACGCAACACACATAAATCTGATTTAAAATTTATCACCTAAAAATAAGCAATTAAAAAGTGGCTATTATCGCACAATGAAAAATATTGGAGTTCCTAATTGCCTCAGCTCTTTTTAATAGAAGTCAAGTTTGTTATTAATTAGTCGACTTTTAATTAAGCAAGCAATTAAACTCTAATTAGCTTGAAAACAGTAGCGTATTTATATACGGGTTTTCTGAATGCAAATTAAATTTATTTTAATCTTCTCTTGCAATCTAAATTTGTCTGGACAAATTTCAAAAAATAAAATTATTTTTTAAGCTAACCTTCTGTTTCATTTTACGTAGGGTGTTCGAAAAGTTTTGAGACGTACATTTATTTGATTTTTTCAAAATAATTTCCACCATATTGAATACAGTTTTCCATTCTAACAAATCAGTCACTAAAAATAGCTTTCCACTTTTCATTTGAAATTTCAGCGCATATTTTATCCCAGGCCTCCAGTAGCGCGTCTTCAGTTTAAAACTTTTGTCCTTTCAGTTGGCTCTTGACAAAGGAAAAAACCCTTTGTCGCACGGCGCCAAGTCGGGGCTATAAGGCGGATGTTCCAAAAGTCCTAAGCCTGCATCTGTCAAAAATTGACTGGTAAGTTTAGCTCGATGAGGTGGGACATTGTCATGATGAAGGTACCAGCTAGCGAGTTCCGAGTTTGGGCGAATCACTCTTTACTTTTCTATAAGTTTTGAAAAGCATACTGTACTGTACCAGAGAGCATTTACGGTCTTCTATTCTCGGAGCACAACGGTTTCTTCACCTTTGAAAACCCATATCTTATTCTGTGGTTTAGTTGGGACGTCGTCATAATAAAGATAAGTTTCATCTCCCGTGACGATCGACACTATGTCTTTAGATTTACCCTCCTGGAATTTGGACATCATTTTTTTTACGCCAATTCACTCTTTGTGTCTGCTGCTTGGGAGTTAATTTGTGTGGAAGCCATAGAGTACAAATTTTTCTAAAACCCAAGTGCTCATGTATGATCGTGTGTAATGTTAAGAATTCTTCCAATATGTAATGTTGCTAAACTAATGTTCAATGTCTCTTCTAACTGTCGATAGGTAATTCGTCGGTTTGTTTTTATAGCTTTTTGGACGGCAGATATGTTTTCTGGGGTAACTACTTCACACGGTCGACCTGAGCGTGAGGCGTCTTCCGCTGAAATTGTTTGTACCATCTGCATATGGTCGCACGAGATGGACAGTCATCACCAAGTATAGGCTTCATTTCTTCTAAACACTGTTCTTGAGATAACCTACGTAAAAGTTGTATTTCAAAATTGCACGGCATTCGATAGTCGTCCACGACGCCATTGCGCTAAAATCGCTGGACACGGCCCAAAACTGATAGTTTACAAATAACTATGTAGGACTACGACATGTCATGACATGTACAAACCAAAAACATTAATTTTAGTTTCCTGCACCGTTTAGTTACAAAGTATCTCAAAACTTTCTGAACACCCTACGTATAACCAGGATGACTTGCAAATTATGTTTAATTATTAATTACACACTTATGAAGAATTAATTATCCGGCATTTATTCAGATAATTTGTAAAAACAAAGTAAAGGCTACAAATATTTTAGGGACGTATTTAAATTTAATTATACAGGGTGTTAGGGAAATAATATGCGTAACTTCAAAAGGTGATTTCTTGCATTATTCTAAGCAAAAAGTACCTTATAACATATGTCCGAAAATCAGCCATTTTGAAGAAAAAAATGTAAACTCATTTCTTTTTGGTCATAAAATAAATTAATTTTGCAACTGAATTATTAAAAATTACATGCCTTATCTTTAATGAATTAATACAATATATTTATTTATTAACTGTAACTAAAGAAATATTTTTCCTGCTTATTAATAGTTATTTACATTACAAGATGCGAAAGTTTACTTTTGGTGTGAGGTGGTTTTTAAATGGCCGAAGCGAAGCCGAGGCTATTTAAAACCTCCGAACACTTGAAAGGCCTTTCGCATCGTGTAATATATTATATTTTTCTGCTACTGTTCTATGTATCGCATAATCGCCATTAACATCATGTTTTAATAGAAATATCAGAGATTTTTAAATTTTACCTGTTAAAAATTAATCCATAGCAACAAATTTATTGTTGACATTGTCTGTCATCAGCACTTGTCAGATATTGAATTATTGTTAATTTAGTATAAATCCATTCCCATTTTAAAATGTTAAATGAATATGAAAATGGCATCCAAAAGGCAGCTGACCTTGCGTGTACCTCACTTCTGCCAGACAAATCTAAAGAGAGTTACCATCAAACATATAAATCGTTTTCTGAATGGCTTGCTACAAAAAATGTGGGGCGGATTGACGAGAATGTGATGTTGGCGTATTTTCAAGAAAAATCCGAGTCTTTATCACCACCAACCCTCTGGTCTGTATATTCCATGCTCAAGTTAACAATTTCCGTAAACAAAAATCAAGATATTTCGGAGTTCAAGAAACTAGTTGCTTTTATTAAAAGGAAAAACGATGGTTATGAGGCAAAAAAGTCAAAAAATTTTAAAAAGAAGAAATCATAAAGTTTTTACTTAACGCCCCTGATCAAAGTTACTTAGCAATGAAAGTAATAGCCATTATGGGAGTGGCTGAGGCATGCCGGACAGACGAAATATACAGAATGAAGTTAAGTGATGTAGAAATAAGAAATGACGTGGCTATAGTAAAAATAGTGGAGTTTAAAAATAAAGTTAAAAGAAACTTTGTAGTAACCAACGATGAAAGCTCAGTTCCTTATGTCAGATTTCTACAGGAATATATTAAGCTGAGACCAAGGAATGCTCTAGATGAGCGCTTATTGTATCGTTATGAAAGAGGTAAATGTGTTAATCAAGTAATTGGAAAGCACACTATTTCAAATGTACCTAAAGAAATTGCGAAGTTTTTGAAGCTTGAAGACATCAGTAGATACACTGGCCATTCTTTTAGAAGAACGTCAACTACGTTCCTTGCCAATGCTTCGGATGTCGATATTTTGGACTTAAAGAGGCATAGAGGTTGGAAGTCTTCTTCTGTTGCGGAAAGATATATTGCTGAATCCTATAGTTTATTACTATGCGTGGAAATTTCAAAGAAAATTTTACACGAAATTCCTACCAATATTTCCTCTAATGAAGTAACAGTGAAAAATATGAATATTAACGTAGTTAAAGGTGATAACGATACCCCAACAACAAATTTAAAAACTGTTAATTCAAGTATTATTCCTCCAATTTCTTTTGCTAATTGCTCAAATTGCACAATTACTTTTAATGTCAATACCTAACCTAGTTTTTTAAAATATTTTTTATAAATTAGTTACTTTTAATAAATAAATCCTAATATTTTCCACAAGCATATTTTCTTTTTTTTACTCTTACTTTTTGTCCAGGCGCTGAAAATATTACTTTCGTAGCTAGCAACGCTTAGCAACCAGGTAACACGAAGGTTCTCTTTCGTTATCATTCGCGTTGCTAGGACCACAAAGTTTTCTTATTTATACAGTAGTAGAAAAATACAATTTTTTGAAGAAAAATAGATAAACAAAAATCCTCACACAGTTGGCCACGTCGTACGCGACATGGTGTTGGTAGGCAAAAAATAAATACCTAAATCGGGAAAAAGTGTTAGAAAAGAGAAACAAGTAACAGCAATACCCAAGCATCAAGCTGACGTCATTATGACGTAATTTTTAGGTAATTTTTGGTCATTTTTGGTCATAGGGCGGCATCAGACCACAATTATGACGTCATTTTAACGTCATTTTAATGACGTGTTATTGACGTCGTTGAAGTGACGTCTTTTCGACGTCATTTTTTTCGTCATACCAGCTCATAAAAATCTAATGACGTCATGTTTAGAAAACCCCCTCAGGAAAATTTTGTGACATTATATAATTCATGTCAAAATCCAATCAAAATATCATATGATATATGACCGATGAGACCAAAATAGTTCGAGACAGGTCTGCGGTTGGTGATTTCAGTAAGCTTTGAAAGAAGTGTCTTTGGCTAGTGAAAAAATCTGCATCTTCAGGTTGGACAGTGTCCCGAGAGATGCGACCTTGCAGTGCAAGGAAATTGCAAGCAGTAAGGAGTTTGTTCCTATTTTAATTTTCAAATAAAATGTTGTATCATTTTAGCTTTAAAAAAAAGTATATACGTCAATTTTTCGTCATCTTAAAGACGTCAATATGACGTCATTAACGGGACGTCTTTTGTCTGTGACTTAGGGAGGTCAATTTAACGTCATTTTTCGTCATCTTATGACGTCTTTTCTGACCAAATGTGACCAAAAATGACTAAAAAGAGACGTCAATAAGACGTCAGCTGATGCTTGGGTAGTTATGGTATTTTTGTAGAAAATATCCCATTTTGACCGGAACACGGTTTTTAAATGTAATTTACTAATACCTTTTTTTTAAATGGGACAAAATTGTATAAGTTTATGTTTTAGAGAATTAATTTAAATGTCAAAATTTAAACTTAAAAATTACAGTAAAAAACATTGACAATTGTTTTCATTATGCGTTAAGAGTTTTTAATGCTGCTGCCACACATTGGGCGAACTTGTGGCCGAACTATTTGTCGAAACATTTGGCAAACTATTTGTGAGCAAGCGGACTCAAGAAAAGTTGAGCCAATTAGGACGAATATAGACGAAGTACTTGTCCACACAATGGTTGTTTGCCAAAGTTTATCGTAGTTGGCGGCGACAATAAATACTTGGTTTAAGGCAGCGAGTTAAAAAAACCGTTAAAATGAATACATATTTTTTTGCTCTCTTTGCCCATTATTTAAGTTGTAATTCGTAATGTAAAACATTGACAATTACTTTTTTTTACGCTCATGCTTTACTTTAAAGTTTGACATAAAATTTAATTTTCTACAACATTTACTTATCCAATTTTGTTCTATTTTTAAAAATAAAAGTGGTTAGCTCCTGCATATTTTTCATATTTTTAGTTATAACTCGGGACTACAACATTTACTTATCCAATTTTGTTCTATTTTTAAAAATAAAAGTGGTTAGCTCGTGCATATTTTTCATATTTTTAGTTATAACTCGGGACTATGTGATCGGTACATAGAGTCCCAAACTAATAAATACAAAATTTCCAAAATGTTGTTTTAAAATTCAAAAATGTTTGGTGGTCCTCTTGTAACACCTATCCTGGGATAAACTGCTGTATATTAAGTTCCCACACAAAATTAAAAAAGTGCAGAAACTGAAAATATCCCCTTTTGAAAAGACACTCCTTAGTTCTAATGCAAACTTCTTTTTCATAGTGACTTTCCATTAGCTCCAACCAAAAATCTGAAATATTATTTAACTTTTATCGCTTCAGCCTAGATAATTAACATACCCGTTACTCTTCTCAAAACCGTTTAGTCTTCATTACACCGTTTAAAATCTAAATTTAAACACAAATAGACAAAAAAGTATCCAAATAAATCAGCAAAAAGCACCAAGTTAAACGTCGCTAAAGAGCTATAAAGTAATGGGCTATTATTCAAGACATCTAGAACATCTGTTCCCGACAAAAATCCAAAACAATATTTCCATGACAATTTTTAAGTGAACATGACATCAAAAACAAATAAAAAATGATCCACAAATATCTCGACATAGTCGACGTGCACACACTAAGACGGCGGCAGCACATATCTGTGTCGGAAGTTAAAGAGGCAACTAAACGATCATTACTAAATATTTATTGCCTGGGGCGTTTGGAAGGATTAATAATCATCTATCATGGCCAGACAGAAACAGCCGTGCCATTTGACATTCCAAACCCAACAAAAATGTCTTGAAACTGAATTAAAATGAAAAATAGTGTAGAGGAATTCTTCGCTATTTTTTCCCAATTATTTCGAGATGTTTAGGTGTGATATAGTTTTCTGAGATATTTGTGGCTTCTTCCTATTTCTTCGTACAATTATGTGACTCTAAATTTTGCATTTTACCATTTTGTACCCTAAATATTAATGATGTGTAAATTAGGTATTTTAGTTTAGCATAATAACTTCTTATTTATACCTTGTTTCGTTGCAAGAGAGAGTAATAAATCATTTAATTTTATGGTTCGCTTTCTGAGTTAGTCCGAGTATAAATATTTTTCTTCAATTCTACCTGTAATGTACTGATAAGGCATTATAATTTTAGGCCGGCAGACTCCGTTCTAATATTCGTCAACCTCTTGGGTTAAATACAAAGGAATAACAGATGTTTACCTGTATTTACGTGGGAATAATGTGATAAAAACCTTGACAGTGGCGGTGCGCTTGAGTTTATTTTTGGGAACTTACCCTTTTTAAACAGTTTAGGTAAAATGAAAATCTTGTTTCTTTTATATGTGTAAAAAAATTATTTTAAAATTTATAGTATATCAATATTGTACAGTTGGTATAATTATAGTTAATAATAACCATTTTAATAAAACACATTAAAAATGCATAGTCAAAAAATAATTATTTAAAATATAATCTAAACCTAATTAAATATGCTACATAATCTACATCTAGTTATTCACATTCTTCCATATGTGACATTCTATCACTACTTGAGTCATATATGAGTCTACTTATATAATAATTAGCGGTTCAACAGTTGTATCTACTATTATATCCAAAGACCACATTTTATTTTCTACTTCTAATACATGTTCGACACATTTTTTCCAGTTTTCTGGGGAAGCATTAGATATGGCAATTTGAAATAGTTGTTTTTATATCTACTAGTTTAAACGTAGTATTATTTCTGGCTACTTCACCTTTCACTTGGGCCCATCGCTTTTTGGTGGAATTATACCTCCCTCTTTTTCTTGTTTAAAAATTCTGTAAATTGTCGCTTTTTCCACCCCAGTCATCAACGCACATTTTTGAACACAATCGTCCACACTTAAATAAGAGTTTTGATCATTTCTAATACAGGGTGCGGCAGAATGGACTCCCACATTTCATCATGCTAGAACATCGGTAATGGGAGTTGGATATTGGTAGGGATGGTCACATTCGCTTGGGCGATTGATAAGGTTTGTTACTAGGCGCCATGTCTTGGTCTGGTGACCAACGTGGATTTGTTATTGAGCTAGTATTCAAAAATGACGAATGTGTCACCGCCTCGAAAAGAGTATTTTGTACGCGCTTCCTGCCTCCGAATGCCTCCGTTTCAGACCGGAAAACAATTTTTAAATGGGTTGCTAACTTAAGGGCAACTGGTTCTTGACTTTCCTAAATCAAGACAGCGATCCGAGATGAAACTGCTGCTATTCCTCAAGACATGGTGATAAAAGTGATGCGGAACTTCTAGGAACGCCTTCGCATGGGTGTCGCTGCTAACGGCCGTCACTTCCACGATATAATTTTGAAAACATAGTTAAAAAACCTTAAAGTGTGCTCTTTTTGAAAATAATAAAAGTTTAACTTCATACTTTATAGTAGACTTTTTATTTGCTACCCAAATGTGGGAGTCCATTCTGCCGCACCCTGTATAATCGAATACGTTTTTTAACAATCTGCTTTTCAGTTAAATGGCCGAGACATGCGCGTTTCTGCGGAGAAGCAATTTTTACAATACTGTAATACTTTGAACAATACTCTAACAATTTATAACCACTCAGTTGCACATACGGAAAGATATTAAAATATATATAAAATTTATAATCCTTATTTAACGCAATTCGGTGTATTTCTACCTGTTCTTTGCACAGAGACTGGTGCGCCTATGGTTTACAACCTTCTAACCGTCCCGAGACATTTTTATTACTATCTCTTGCAAAAAAATAGAGTATAGTGTTTGCTCAGAGAGACGTCTTATGTTATAAATTGTTACCCTAATTCGCAATCCTCCAGAATTGATTAAAATCGTGAAATTTACACCATGCACTAAATTGACAATGAGCGAGCGTTACGCGAAAACCTCCTGTCATAATATTATAGCTATAGAGTAAAAATTAATTAATCTCCGATTATAGAAATACAAGGTTTGCGAATTAGGGTTGCTGCCTTTTCACATTAGCGGGAGCCGGGCGACGGACGACACTATCGAAGTGTTTGAAGTCTTATGAGACCTTTCACACCTTAAGAATCCGGAAAGCCGGCAAACTCAAAGGCTTCATATAATTTTTTATTACTCTGGTCGGCGAATCCGGCTTAGTGTGAAACAAGGATCATGGTATGATTAACCGACGCAAGCGCTAGAGCCATTTACAATACCAGCAATGTTCTGAATGGGTCTGGCGCTTGCGTCGGCGGTTAGCTACCTGCCGTGGTCCTCGAAATCATACCTTAACAATATCTTTTCACCAAAACGAAGTTTATATAAATAATAAATTATTAATTATACAGGGCGAAACTTTACGAGGTAATTCCTAAAGTCGTTTAACAAAAACAAAGTTGCTATGAATAATGAACATAGGTTCAAATTTGCCTAATTTCTGAGATACAGGGCGTTTAGTTAAAGAAACGTCGATATTTTATATATTTGTAATATTTTAAATATTATTTACCCGTTGATTTTAATTAGGTACAATTGTTTTAAGTATTAAGGTGCTTAGGGCCAGGTTTAAGGGGGGCAGGCGGGTCTACTGCCATAGGGCCTCCACATCCAAATTATGGGTCTCCACGAACGATTATCCTTTAGAAAGAGTGTAAAAGTTGTAATGGGAAGCATAAGGACCTTTTTTTGCTCTTCACAAGGTTTGGAGACCCAAATTTTCACTACGTATATACTTTATACAGTAATGCCATTGCATATTTATTGATGCTCTCCAATTTTTGGGTACAAACCATTCATTTTTAGGGACCCCCAGGGACTCCGCACCTCTAAATCTGGCCTTTAAGGCGTTTCTTTAGCCCTTACTTGTTTGTAATTTTGTAATTATTGAATACGGTGGCATTTTAGTGGACACCACAGCTAATAGTATAAAAAAATACGCAACTGACTTTATTTTGATAGTTTTTAATTTTTTCCGATTAAGTAATATGAAATATTTTTTTAGGTTTTATCGCATTTAGCTTCTTGTTCAAGAAAAAAAATCGAAGTTACTTTAAAACACAGTCTAAAAATTATTTACAGTCAACATAAAATAAAATTAAAAAATTAAGACAAAAATACAATTTAAATAATAAAATGGGTCAGTCTTGTATCTTATATTTTTTTGGCCGAAATTGTAGCCATAGAACAATGCGCTAGGGAAATCATCAGAAGGAGCTATGAGGATAAAACCATAGTAATCTATTCGGACAGCCAGGCAGCCATCAGGGCACTCAGTTCATGCAAAATCAGCTCCAAGCTGGTGCGGGACTGCGTAATTGCCCTGAAAGAGGTGGAGTGCGTCCAACAAGCTAACCATTGCCTGGGTACCAGGACACGAAGGCCACGAAGGCAATGAAGAAGCTGATAAATTGGCAAAGGAGGGGGCTGGTAGGACAATGGTAGGTCCTGAGCCCTACTGTGGTATTCCATCATGCCAGGTAAGGTCATCCATTAGATCATGGATTATGAGGGAATCACAAGACTGGTGGAGGAGAACACCAGGACAGCGTCAGGCGAAAGTGTTCATCAAGGCTTACTCGCCAGAATTTACAAAAGACCTTCTGAATTATAACCGGAAGGCAGTAAGAATAATAGTGGGTCAACTGACAGGTCATTGCAGACTGAATAAACACCTGGAAACTATGGGCCTGGCAGAAGAAAACCTATGTAGGTTCTGCCAGGAGGAGGAAGAAACCACAGAACACGTATGGTGCTACTGCGAAGGCCTTTGTCGTCTGCGGTTTGCAAGGCTGGGTGAAGAAAAACCTAAAGCGGCAAGATATACCAAGGGGCCAGTTTCAAGCTTGTGGAGTCTGATTAAACAGACCGGCTTGGATAGCGTGCTCTAACCTATGGACGGAGGACACACAATAAACCTGAGCAGGTTGCAGTGTTAGAGGATATGCAATCCACCTCCTAATCTAATCTAATCTAATCTAATCCTATATTTAAGTGGTCATTTATCTTATTTACTGTAAGATAAAAATTATTTATTTTTTGTTTTTGGTTTTTATTTTATGTTCTTTATGAATAATTTTTAGAATGACTTAAAGTGGCATTTTGTTTTGAAAACAAAGCTAAAAAGAAAGAAAATACAACCTTAGGAGACCAAACAGTTGTAGACAATTGCAAAAAAGTCAGTGACCTACTTTTTTCTCTTAGTAATATTGGCTGAGATGCCACTGTGGCCAATAATTTTAATTAAGTTAAAGCTAAATCAGCGCCTTATTTCCTTTAACACCCGTACCAAATTTAAATTAAATCGGTTTAAGGAAATTAAAGAATTCAGCAAGTACCATTTTTTTTTAAATTTTAACACGTTTTAAAAAACGAAGCAAATATACAGCTACATTGAAACTCTTTTTCTGAAACACCGAAAACAGCCTGTATACTACTTGGCTTAAAAAAATAATTATTATAAATATATTTTTTAATAATAAGACAGCTTTCACCACAAATTCACAGAACGTTAGCAATTAAGGGCCACTGCACACTAAGCACTCAGGCCGCAGTCAAATATTTTACATGGTATTTAAAAAGTAATGAGAGGGCCGTGAGCGTAACGTGAGCGGAGCTCCTAATGTGAATAGTAACATAAATATTGCATGTGAGAATATTATTTTATCGGACCATCATCGTCAGCTGAGCGCGACCTAAGCAATAGTGGGCAGTGACCTTAAGAATTCGACCAAGCTATATCTTTTTAACTTCTTTTTCTAAAATTCATCATGCATTAACCACAAAATGTTGATTTTATATCTGCATATGAACAAGTTTCATAAATATTTCCTTTTATTTTAAAATTTTTATTAAATATTTATAGTATTAATAATTTTAATGAAAAAATCTCTAGACAGTCATGCAAATAATACTAAATACTAGTTAATATTAATATTTAACACCACTCTCTGTCTGATAGCCAGTTGAGTGCATAATAAAAATAAATTATATCTACACACGCAAAGTTATAAGCTGTATACCATAATCTACGTGCTAACAGCCTTTTCTTAAGTATGTAGTCCTATAAAAAAGCCCATAAACAAATAAGAAAATTAGTATTGAATTAACGAACCGACTAAGCACTATCTTTTTAACGGCCCATAATAAAACGAAACAAATATATTTGGAAGGTTTCTTATCAGTAAATTTATACGAAAAAAGGCGCTCAACTTAACAAAATTTAGGTACATCACTTTTCAATCGTTTAATGGACATTTTATTCAAATTCGAATGTGTTAATTAATGTATTCCGAATGATCCGAAAGATTAGTGCAATTAAAGAGAACGAGCTCCCGGTTTTAGACATTCCACCATCCGTATCGACCTCAAAGACACCAATTATACCAAATTGGTGAGAATAAATTATCGCTACGATACTAAAAACAAGCACCTGGATGGCTACCTCACAGATAATTAAGTCCATAATGATTTCTTGAAATCCATTGATGTCTATTAGTGAGGAAAAAGTAATTTTTATAAAATATTTTAGGAATTGTGAACTTGAATTTAATTTTTAATTATTTATTTAATCCAAGCAGACAAATTTAAGCGTATAATAATTATTCTTGTTTGCAAAAAAACTGTTTTATTCTTATCATATCGAATTTTGCATAATTTTTGTAGATTTGATCTTTCTAAATTAAGACATACAGTTGAAAAATATGCATCACCTCACGGATAGTATATGATGTATTGGTACATTATAAATTATAATGATTATAAAAATGGAAGACATAGTTCGTTCTGGGACCTAAAAACAAATTAAACCGTGTGTAAGCCTGTTTTAAGTAAAATTTTATTATGATCCGAGAGAATATTGTAATTAAATAGAATCACTTTCCGGTTTTAGACATTTAACCATCTGTATCGACCACAAAGCACCAATTATACCAAAATGGTAAACATAAATTATCGCTACGTCGCTACGTTACTAAAAACAAGCACCTGGATGGCTACCTCACAGATAATTACGTCCATAATGATTTCTTGAAATCCATTGATGTCTATTAGTGAGGAAAAAGTAATTTTTATTAAATATTTTAGGAATTATGTACTTGAATTAAATTAATTATTATTTATTTAATCCAAGCAGACAAATTTAAGCTTATAATAATTCTTGTTTGCAAAAAAACTGTTTTATTCTTCTCATATCGAATTTTGCATAATTTTTGTAGATTTGATATTTCTAAATAAAGACATACAGTTGAAAAATATGCATCACCCAACGGATAGTATATGATATATAGGTACATTATAAATATAATGATTATGAAAATGGAAGACATAGTTCGTTCTGGGATCTAAAAACAAATTAAACCGTGTGTAAGCCTGTTTTAAGTAAAATTTTATTATGATCCGAGAGAATATTGTAATTAAATAGAATCACTTTCCGGTTTTAGACATTTTACCATCTGTATCGACCATAAACCACCAATTATACCAAAATGGTAAAAATCAATTATTGCTGCGTTGCTACGTTACTAAAAACAAGCACCTAGATGGCTACCTCACAGATAATTAAGTCCATAATGATTTCTTGAAATCCATTGATGTCTATTAGTGAGGTAAAAGTAATTTTTATTAAATATTTTAGGAATTATGTACTTGAATTAAATTAATTATTATTTATTTAATCCAAGCAGACAAATTTAAGCTTATAATAATTCTAGTTTGTAAAAAAACTGTTTTATTCTTCTCATATTGATTATTGCATAATTTTTGGAGATTTGATCTTTCTAAATAAAGACATACAGTTGAAAAATATGCATCACCTTACGGATAGTATATGGTATATAGGTATTACATTATAAATGTAATGCTTATGAAAATGGAAGACATATAGTTCGTTCTGGGACCTAAAAACAAATTAAACCGTGTGTAAGCCTGTTTTTAGTAAAATTTTATTATGATCCGAGAGAATATTGTAATTAAATAGAATCACCTTCCGGTTTTAGACATTTTACCATCTGTATCGACCACAAAGCACCAATTATACCAAAATGGTAAAAATAAATTATCGCTACGTTGCTACATAACTAAAAACAAGCACCTGAATGGCTACCTCACAAATAATTAAGTCCATAATGATTTCTTGAAATCCAATGATGTCTATTAGTGAGGAAAAAGTAATTTTTATTAAGTATTTTAGGAATTGTGTACTTGAATTAAATTAATAATTATTTATTTAATCCAAGCAGACAAATTTAAGCGTATAATAATTCTTGTTTGCAAAAAAACTGTTTTATTCTTCTCATTTCGAATTTTGCATAATTTTTGTAGATTTGATCTTTCTAAATAAAGACATACAGTTGAAAAATATGCATCACCTCACGGATAGTATATGATATATAGGTACATTATAAATATAATGATTATAAAAATGGAAGACATAGTTCGTTCTGGGACCTAAAAACAAATTAAAATGTGTGTAAGCCTGTTTTTAGTAAAATTTTATTATGATCCGAGAGAATATTGTAATTAAAT
This sequence comes from Listronotus bonariensis, assembly GCA_014170235.1. Taxonomy (NCBI): domain Eukaryota; kingdom Metazoa; phylum Arthropoda; class Insecta; order Coleoptera; family Curculionidae; genus Listronotus; species Listronotus bonariensis. The sequence continues at coordinate 22,996 of JACEGR010008714.1, forward strand.
AGAATCACCTTCCGGTTTTAGACATTTTACCATCTGTATCGACCAGAAAGCACCAATTATACCAAAATGGTAAAAATAAATTATCGCTACGTTGCTACGTTACTAAAAACAAGCACCTGGATGGCTACCTCACAGATAATTAAGTCCATAATGATTTCTTGAAATCCATTGATGTCTATTAGTGAGGAAATTTGCAATCATAATAAAATATGCAAAGTAATTTTTATTAAGTATTTTAGGAATTGTGTACTTGAATTAAATTAATAATTATTTATTTAATCCAAGCAGACAAATTTAAGCGTATAATAATTCTTGTTTGTAAAAAACTATTTTATTCTTCTCATATTGATTATTGCATAATTTTTGTAGATTTGATCTTTCTAAATAAAGACATACAGTTGAAAAATATGCATCACCTCACGGATAGTATATGATATATAGGTACATTATAAATATAATGATTATAAAAATGGAAGACATAGTTCGTTCTGGGACCTAAAAACAAATTAAACCGTGTGTAAGCCTGTTTTAGTAAAATTTCCGAAAATGATCCGAGAGAATATTGTAATTAAGTAGAATTACCTTCCGGTTTTGGACATTTTACCATCTATATCGACCACAAAGCACCAATTATACCAAAATGGTAAAAATACATTATCGCTGCGTTGTTACGTTACTAAAAACAAGCACCTAGATGGCTACCTCACAGATAATTAAGTCCATAATGATTTCTTGAAATTCATTGATGTCTATTAGTAAGGTAAAAGTAATTTTTATAAATTTTTTAGGAATTGTGTTTTTGAATTAAATTATTAATTATTTATTTAATCCAAGCAGACAAATTTAAGCTTATAATAATTCTAGTTTGTAAAAAACTGTTTTATTCTTCTCATATTGATTATTGCGTAATTTTTGGAGATTTGATCTTTCTAAATAAAGACATGCAGTTGAAAAATATGTATCACCTTACGGACAGTTTATGGTATATAGGTACATTATAAATATAATGATTATAAAAATGGAAGACCATCTGTATCGACCACAAAGCACCAATTATAGCAAAATGGTAGTTTGCAAAAAACTGTTTTATTCCTCTTATATTGATAATTGCATAATTTTTGTAAATCTGATCTTTCTAAATATGGACATACAGTTAAAAAATATGCATTACCTCAAGGATAGTATATGGTATATAGGTACATTATAAATATAATGATTATAAAAATGGAAGACAAAGTTCGTTCTGGGACCTAAAAACAAATTAAACCGTGTGTAAGCCTGTTTTTAGTAAAATTTTATTATAATCCGAGAGAATATTGTAATTAAATAGAATCACTTTCCGGTTTTAGACATTTTACCATCTGTATCGACCACAAAGCACCAATTATACCAAAATGGTAAAAATAAATTGTCGCTACGTCGCTACGTTACTAAAAACAAGCACCTGGATGGCTACCTCACAGATAATTAAGTCCATAATGATTTCTTGAAATCCGTTGATGTCTATTAGTGAGGAAAAAGAAATTTTTATTAAATATTTTAGGAATTGTGTACTTGAATTAAATTATTAATTATTTATTTAATCCAATAGATCCATGCTAATAATAATTCTAGTTTTCAAAAAAAACTGTTTCATTCTCCGCATATTGATTATTGCACAATTTTTGTAAATTTGATATTTCCAAATTAAACATACACAACACCTAATTTGTGCAGACCTTGTTTAGTACGCAATTTCATTTTTTCCGCACTGTCTTTGCTATATTCGACTCGTCAACGAACTGTGTGTGTGGGAGGCGAGTAAAGGGGAGTAAAGGCAAGCAGCAGCGCCTTTGCGAGCAGTGGGGAGAGTACGCGCCATCGCCGACCGCTTCCGGCTCGGGGATCTTCTTTCTTCTGAACCGCGACAGTCATGTTACTTAACAAAAAGCCCCTAATAAAAGTAGTTGGTAACCCCTGATATACAATTAAAAAATGTGTATTACCACAGGGCTAGTACATAGTATATAAATTGTAAATATAATGACTGAGAAAATGGAAGACAAAATTCGTTTCAGGACCTAAAAATAAAATAAACAGTGTATAAGCCTGTTCTTAGTAGCATTTTACCACGATCGAGGGATTACTGCAATTAAAGAGTGTCAGCTTCTGGTTTTAGATGTTTCATCATTTGTATCGACCTCAAACACACCAATTTTACTAAGTTGGTGAGAATAAATTATCTACGATACTAAAAACAAACACCTCACTGAAAATTAAGATACTTCGAGAATTTTTAGGTTTAGAATAAATAAATTATTATTTATTAAATTCAAGCAGACCAAGTTAGGTATAGGTGCAAGCTGTTAAAAAGTTAAAATTACAATTAAAAAATATTTACTTTCCTTAAAATATTTTGTTTGGGGCATTCAAATTTATAAAATTTTGAATTTTACCCTGAACATGGGAATATTATTTAAATACGTACAGTTTATTAATACGATATTAAAATTCTTCGAGCTAAAATACATCGATTGACTATCTTGAATTACTTAACTAAAAATACGGGAAAAGTCAAAAAATATGCCATTTTTCCTCTTAAATGGAATACCCTGTACCAATCATTCTACCAGAAATCACATTCTAACCGGCCCTAATATCATTGGCACAACCAGGGGGAGCTAGGGGCTTAGCCCGAGGTGGCAATTAACCCCCAAAATTATTAAATATTTAAAGTATATTACTGTTTATAAACAGGGGCTTAAGCCCCCAAAAACCAGAGGCTGGTTGCGCCACTGCCTAATATGTTTTTCCTAAAAAGGACATGAACATTTCATTGCATCTTCTAAAATAGTATGGTACTTTATAGTCCTAGAGCTAGTGAACCCTTCGAGTAATGTTAGACCATTAATTAAAAAAAAACTTTTTTTCCATCCTGTATATTATTAACAGTATCACCGTTAAAAAGATCTATAAAAGAGCTTTAAGAAAACACCACATTAGGTACATCTAACTTTATTACTTTTAGAAATATGGCCCTCTAAATTAGCCACACCTTTCAGTTCGCCTGGCAGGTACTTGTGCTTATCAAAAACGCCTGTCAATTTTTTTCAAATCTTACTATAAATCCCAGAAAAAGTTCAAACTTACAATTCAAGTTTTTTTTTTGAATATTTTTTAAACATTTAAAAATATACAGGGTGATGATGTGCACGGCTAATGCTTATATATATTCTTTGTTACTTAATTTATTTTGAATTTTGGTTTGGGCTTTTTTAAATGTTTATTTTTTCTTAGTTTATTGTAATAATATTTAATTGGTGACTATACACTTAAAAACACTACTACATACCTAGTACCTTTTTCTCTCAAGGAAACTGTTCGCACAAAATGAAAATGCTGCCTCTAAAAGTTATAAATTAGGTATAAGGGGAATCACCTGACACAAAAATATCATTAAAAAAACAACTTTTGATAAATTTAAAAAATTACATTTAATTTACTACTTTTAAATAACCAGCATAGATAAATCTATGAGCATGAAATTACTAGATGCAACTTTCAATACGTCAGAGATAAAAAATAACTTTAGTATAGATGGGCCCATATTTATTTCATTCTGAAAGCGATGCCGCCAAAAGATAAATAATAAAAAATACATTGCTAAAACACGTATCACCTACTTACAAAACATTCGCTTATTTCGCCTCTGCCTACTATAAAACCGGTGACACGTGGCGTGGTACTAGAAACTCGTCGGGTTAAATATTTTTTGCTGCAATAAATCATTGTTCACAAAAGGGTTTCTTTACTTTATCATTTTTTGTGTACTTGGCGGCATCGCTTTCAGAATGAATTAAATTTGGACCCATCTTTACCTTTCTCCTTCGCGATCCTGACTAGGTTTTCTTTTGGGACCAGCACGTTTACTCTTTTAAACAAAAAAAAATTTAAAATCAGTCCACAATTGACGAAGTAATCGGTGTACATAGATAAAAAAATATTTGTCGAACATATAACCTCCTCCTTTTTTTGAAGTCGGTTAATAATAGTTTAGTAAAGGTCAAAGCACACTAGGCGCTCAGGTCTCGGTATGCTTACGGTCCGGTCAAATATCTTACAGACCATTTAAATATAATTCAAGGTCATTTATTTAAAGAGCATGTAATCCAGATGACCGGACCGTGAGCGTACCGAGACCTGAGCGCCTAGTGTGCTTAGACCTTTAATTATTAATATTTATAAGATATACCTATGTATCTCCAATTAACATTTAATATTTTGGGTAACAATGCATTAAATTAGTAAACTAGTAACTAAATACCTAAGCAATTATATTGTGAAATCGACCTTGCTTAAAAATATGAATAAAGGTGTTAAGATTAGATTACTAATTATAGGTTTACTTAAACAGGAAGTAATTAAATATAATCTGTTTAGCCACACTAAATCTGAAACAAAAAGCCAGAAAAATTCAAATCAAAAACTAATTAGCTTTCTGTCAAAATCATAAAAATTTAATTTACGAAAACATTTGCTTATAAATGTTGAATACGAACAGGCAACTGATTACATAAAATGTAAATTTTTATTAATTATACCCAAAATAATCTTGTAAAAAGTTAAATTATAAATTTTAATGAATCAAATAAAGTATTTTTGGACCGGCTAATTAAAAATAATAAACAGCCGTTAATTTATTCGGTTATATTGTTTGTAAACTTTTTAAGCTTTATGCATTAACACACAATTATTAAATTAATATGAAAGCAATTTCTTATTTTAACCAGGGCCCGGTTCAAATTTTAAAAACTGCCATAATTCTTACATATTTTTTTGCATTTTACCAGGTCCCTTTTATTATTATTTTTTTAATAATAAACTTTATACCCCGTTTCGTTGCAAGAGAGAGTAATATATCATTTAATTTTATGGCAATTCGCTTTCTGTGTTAGTCCGAGTATAAATATTTTTCTTCAATTCTACCTGTAATGTACTGATAAGGCATTATAATTTTAGGCCGACAGACTCCGTTCTAATATTCGTCAACCTGTTGGGTTAAATACAAAGGAATAACAGATGTTTACCTGTACTTACGTGGGAATAATGTGATAAAAACCTTGACAGTGGCGGTGCGCTTGAGTTTATTTTTGGGAACTTGCCCTTTTTAAACAGTTTAGGTAAAATGAAAATCTTGTTTCTTTTATATGTGTAAAAAATTATTTTAAAATTTATAGTATATCAATATTGTATAGTTGGTATAATTATAGTTAATAATAACCATTTTAATAATACACATTAAAAATGCATAGTCAAAAAATAATTATAATCTATACCTAATTAAATATGCTACATAATCTACATCTAGTTATTCATTCTTCCATATCTGACATACTATCACTACTTGAGTCATATATGAGTCTACTTGTATAATAATTAGAGGTTCAACAGTTGTATCTACTATTATATCCAAAGACCACATTTTATTTTCTACTTCTAATACATGTTCGACACATTTTTTTCAGTTTTCTGGGGAAGCATTAGATATGGCAATTTGAAATAGTTGTTTTTATATCTACTAGTTTAAACGTAGTATTATTTCTGGCTACTTCACCTTTCACTTGTGCCCATCGCTTTTTTGGTGGAATTATACCTCCCTCTTTTCCTTGTTTAAAAATTCTGTAAATTGTCACTTTTTCCACCCCAGTCATCAACGCACATTTTTGAACACAATCGTCCACACTTAAATTAGAGTTTTGATCATTTCTAATACAGGGTGCGGCAGAATGGACTCCCACATTTCATCAGGCTAGAACATCGGTAATGGGAGTTGGACATTGGTGGGGATGGTCACATTCGCTTGGGCGATTGATAAGGTTTGTTACTAGGCGCTATGTCTTGGTCTGGTGACCAACGTGGATTTGTTATTGAGCTATTATTCAAAAATGACGAATGTGTCACCGCGTCGAAAATAGTATTTTGTACGCTTCCTGCCTCCGAATGCCTCTGTTCCAGACCGGAAAACAATTTTTAAATGGGTTGCTAACTTAAGGGCAACTGGTTCTTAACTTTCCTAAATCAAGACAGCGATCCGAGATGAAACTGCTGCTATTCCTCAAGACATGGTGATAAAAGTGATGCGGAACTTCTAGGAACGCCTTCGCATGTGTGTCGCTGCTAACGGCCGTCACTTACACGATATAATTTTAAGAACATAGTTAAAAAAACCTTAAAGTGTGCTCTTTTTGAAAATAATAAAAGTTTATCTTCATATTTTATAGTAGACTTTTTATTTGCTACCCAAATGTGGGAGTCCATTCTGCCGCACCCTGTATAATCGAATACGTTTTTAACAATCTGCTTTTCAGTTAAATGGCCGAGACATGCGCGTTTCTGCGGAGAAGCCATTTTTACAATACTGTAATACTTTGAACAATACTCTAACAATTTATAACCACTCAGTTGCACATACGGAAAGATACTAAAATATATATAAAATTTATAATCCTTATTTAACGCAATTCGGTGTATTTCTACCTGTTCTTTGCACAGAGACTGGTGCGCCTATGGTTTACAACCTTCTAACCGTCCCGAGACATTTTTATTACTATCTCTTGCAAAAAATAGACTATAGTATTATATTTCTAAGGCCCAGGTGTACCGAGCAGGTTTAAACTTATTTTTACTAAACTGAGGTCAGGCCTTTGAACTTCTCATAAAATCTCAATTTCCCTCAATTCCTTGACACTAACAGCAATATTGAGATTTTACGGAAAGTTCAAAGGCCTGACCTTAGTTTAGTAGAACTGAGTTTTAATCTGCTTTGTACAACCGGGACTAAGACGAATAATTTTGGGATTCACTTAAAGTTAGGAGGAACTAAAACAACCAACATCTCCTTTTAGATTAGCGTAAGTTAAAAATTTTTTGGCACGGTTAGTAAGTGGATGGGTGACCGCCAAAACACTCTCTGTCGTTAGATGTAGTTTGAAAATTGCCTAAACTGTTATCATTACATTGGGTGATCCTTTTGAAGAATCCAGATCAGCAAAGAAAGTAAGTGAAGTGAAAGTGATACCATTCTTTTAAAGATATGTGGCCTACTTTATTTTTAATTTAAGAGATAAGAGTAATTAAAAAAATGTGGTTTTTAATTTGCTCAATTGTTAAGAGGGAATGGCATTTAGCCTGCGAGTATTTTGGTTTAAAACATAATTAAAATGATCTGGTGCTAAGCCAGATTGATTTTTAGGTATTAAGTATTAACAGTGGAGTAAAGTTTTTAGGTTTTGAGTTTTATAATTTTTATGTAAGACTATATTTATTTTTTTTTGTTTTAATTTTTTATGGATCCAAAGAACTCTCCATAACGATTTTCGGTTTGTCTTTTTCGACTATGTCTTAAAAAACCTCGGAGATGACGTTCAGGGAGCGGTTTCGGAGCACTACGTTGTCGGGGGATCGTTTTTAACGTAAATTTCCTATTTACCGCCCCAAAAATCCCCCATTATGATTTTTGGTTCGTCTTTTTAATCCTGCCCGAAAAAGCCACAGAAATGACGTTCAGAGTCTCAAGAAAAGCATTTCTTAAAAACATTTTTGGCTGCACAATACAACTTCCGGTTTGTGTAAGGTAAAGACTAGCTAAAAATTTTACAAATAATTTTTAGAAGCGAATGCAAAAAATCGCATTCCGATCTGTCCTGTCCTAAAAATTCCGAACTTTTGCTCTTTTTAGTGCTTTATTGCCTTCACTAAAAATAAATAAATATTTTATAATTTTATTATTAGGACAAAAAGTCTTGCAAAAAGATTGATGATTCTTTAAATAGTTGTAATTGTTTTTTAGAACATGTATTTTTATTCATTTGTCACCAAACATGTATTATTTTTATTGTATTATATTGTGATAACGTATTTTTCTTTAACCAAATACGTCGCCTGGGGTGCGTAACTCGGATGGGATGGACACTTTAAACTCACTTTAAAAAATAAATAAAAAAATATTATATTTTCCACTAAATAAAATTACAATTTTCCCAGTATAATACTCTCAACATCTCCCTTTCTTCCCTTAAACTATTCGGACAGTGGGAACACCCAGTATTTTTTCGAAGTCAGGATTCTACTACCCCCTTCTTAAAATTTTGTTCTTTTTAAATATTAAATTTTTCAGTGTTTGTTTTGCGTTTCTAGGCGACCCAGCTTGTTTAATGTTTTTATTTTATTATTATAAGAGTAACCTAGAAAATTGTTTGATTTATACTTTTTAAACCTTGACACCTCACGTATATTTTTATGTAGCAAATTTCCTAATGTTAAGTAACCCAATTAAAATTTAAATTTCCCAAAAATGTATATTTTTAAAATTCCCAAAATGTATACTTTTTTATACTAGGTGTTCACAATATTTCTACTAATAAACTTTTTTACATGGGGGCAACGGAATAGCAGGTTTAATATACTGGCAAGAATAAATAGCTATGTATGCCAGTATAATTTACAGGAGCAAAATGTTGTCCATTATAAAACAGTTTATTTTCCTAAAAGTTACGATTCACCTGCTCTTTGTAAAAGAAACAAACTTTTATGAACTAATCCGAGCCTGTTCTGCACTAATTTCTTTTAATTGCAGCTTTACTAAATCCTGTAACTCTGTTTTAATTAATGATTATACCTGCAACACACCATATACACAGAAAGTAAATTTATTTTATGGCGACTTTATGAAAAAAATAAGCAATTAACACCAAATAAAGAACATTTAAGAAGTTCGTTATCGCAAGGCAGATGGGCACTTTAATTTAGCATTTTTTTAAATATAAATATTAATTATATTATACTAAAATCAAGAAGCCGGATGGGGGTATATAATGTAAAAAGTTACAATAAAGTATGTTTTTGTATTCCTTAAGTCTTGGCAGCCTGAAGATAAAGTATAAAATAATTTAATTGAGCATTCCAAATTCAGATGTTATGAATGGTCACGGATGTTCATTTGTCTATTTAAAAACAATGTACTATGGTAGTGCTTCTTAAAAGTAAAAAAAAAAATAATTGGCGAAAACTTAATGCGGCCTCCACACATTGGGCAAACTATTTGTAAATAATATATGAACTGTCAGTTGATTTAAAACTTAAGTAGTTTTTTCATAATATCTAAAAAATATGATATACAGGTTGAAAATAAGGATAGGAAAATTTGAAATTTTTTAGGGTCCTATACACACTTTTACTCGAAACTATAATAATAATAATAATAATCGCCTTTATTAATAGTTTTTTACAATTCAATACATAACAAACAGATGGTATCATTTTCACTAGCACTGGAGGCGAAATTTAGCCAAGTGGCTATTCTTACATTTAACCCCCAATGCAGTGATAAAATTTAAAAAAATACAGCAAAAATGGAAAAAATACATTAATTAAATTACATTAACTTATAAAATTAACCTAGATACCTAAATCTATAAACACAATAAACACAAATTAACATTTAATCCATATTCTTATTGGTTGTCTAGTAAGAAAGATTTATAGGAGAACTTAAAGGAATTTAAACTTTTTTTTTTATGTGTTCAGGTAAGCTATTAAAAACATGTGCAGCTTGATAAGAAAAACCGCTCCGAAACACCGCCGTCACATGTCTCGGAATAACCAGAATCCCACCATTTCGGGTGTTACGACCGTGCACGTTCCCCAAAAATACCAGTCGATTATGCAAAAAGAAGGTAGGGAGGTGAGGATATTTTTTTTTATGAAGACAGCAAAATGAAACTCCCTTCTATTACCCATATTTAGCCACCGCAGTTCTCTAAACTGGGGACTAATATGGTCGAACTTCCTAAGACCGCAGATAAAACGAACACAGGAATTCTGTACCTTCTGAATCCTTCGCATCTCGAGGCGATTAAGGAAAGAGCCATAGACGAAACAACAATAGTTAAAATGTGATAGCACAAGACTTTCTGTCAACATCTTCCTTAGGGGTTTGCATAAAATATCTTTGCTAGCATAGGGTAGTTTCAGGTTCATAAAACTTCTTTTAACCAAATTACTTACTTGCTTTACAAATTTTAAGTCTCTGTCTACACAAACTCCCAACAGCTTGGACGATTCACATATAGGAATTTTAATTTTGTTAATACTTAAATTAATAACCGGATCCAAGCGTCTCGCCTTGGCACTACCAAAAACAACCACGGCCGATTTCCAGGATTGAGGCTCAAATTATGCTGCCTCGAGAGATGATCAATCCGGGCTAGCTCACCATTCAAAACAAACTCCGCAGCATGAAATTCTTGGGGAAAAAACTTAGCCTCAACTGCGTATCATCCGCATAAGCATTATACGAACATAATTTAATACTATTTAAAATATCCGCAGTGTATATTATGAATAATAGAGGGCCCCAAATCGATCCCTGGGGAACACCAGACGTTATGGATCTAAGTGAAGAAACCATGCCATTCGCCTCAACTCTTTGCGATCTTCCAGACAGATACTATGCCCGATTAAAATACGAAATCTCGCTAAATAACGTTGAAAGCGACGTATGTCGTATGGAAATGAGTGTGTTAAAAGTTGGGCCAATCAAGGCAAATGCAGACGAACTACCCGTCCACATAATGGTTGTTTGCAAAAGTTCTTCGTTGTTGGGCCAATATCTGGCGGTGGCATAAAACAATACGGACTGTGTTTGGCCTTGTACTATCGATATAAACATAAACCAATGTTTAAGGTGGTAGACAGTGTAATGTTTTGAATATTACTAGATTCTTGGACTTCCCTTGTCTTTATTTTTATGATACACGACGTTTCGGCCAATCTTTTTGTAAGAAATTTATTTTGCTAAATAGAATAAATAAAACAGGTGATATTAATTAGTGCTTAATTGGATATTAGCGATATGAAATGAATTTGCCCAGAAATGATTT